>JAASFY010000837.1:0-15030 GCA_023334035.1 Globisporangium okanoganense
CCCGTCCTCTCCACTCCTCTCCACACTTGCTTCCTCGCTCGCTCTACGCCAGGCCGACGCTCATCTCGTTCGGTCCTTCGGCTGCTCTACAGTCCGTACTTGCTTAAGTACGTCGACTCCTTACAGCAACCGTTGACGTCACGCCCGACTGGACGTCTAAGCAGAAATCCACAAGAGACACATCGCTACGCGCAATTGGCTCAGTGACTCGAAGCGCTGGGGAAAGAACGAAAGGGATGGCAACAAGCTGCGAGGTGAACGAGCTGGCACCCTCGCTGCCAGAACGAAAAAGTAGCTTGCTCACAGACGGTGCATCCGCATTGTAATTCTCATATAAGCGAAGGTTCTCTCTCACCTCGCGCACCAATGATCACGCAAAGATTCAGCACTTGGTAACTCTTGGTTACCTTCACATATCTCAGCATAAGCGTCGGCTCTTCATGCGCACTCAGCTCGTTCTCTCGATAATGCTTCTCCACGAACATGATTGCTCAGCAGCCTCACGATCTGAAGTGGCTCACTTCAGGTCTCGAGGCGAACATCATCTCAAGTGAATAGTGTGTCCGCGATGCGTATTGAGCCCGAGCGAATGTCCTTTTAGGTCACGCAGACAGCGGCTTCTCCCGCAGCGCTTGAGATAGCCTCGACGCAAGCAGATCTGCTCGCACCGTGCACATGATGACATAGTGTGCCTTTTCCACATGACACACTTCTTCATACGCATGCGCATGACTGAATGTTTGCGTGGTCGTTTTACCACAAATATCAGTGAACGCTCTGCTTGAAACTCGCGTTCGTGATCCGAGTGAATAACTTGAACGCGCGTGTTGAACACCACAGTCACCATCATAAAAAAATCTTTGCGCTGAGCACCATCTCGTCCTTCATTTACTGGATGTAAATGCACTTGAACCGATTCGCTTCGTCGACGATATGCAGTACGATGTCCCGTCCTCGTAGAGTCGGGACAGCGACGAGCATGCGGTCCATAATATCTTCCTCGAATGGAGCTGCAGCGCGTTGAAGTCGCGTCGCCTTTAACGACATGCGGGGCATCTTCGCGCAGTCGCACGAGATGCGCTCAAGATCACTTGCCAATGACTCGATGCTCATTCTCATCTCGTCCACAGTAGCGTCCCGTGCCATCGTCTTTAAAATGCCCATGTGCGTATGAACAAATCGTCTGTGCCACAGCGCGAGCTCGTTGTCAATCGCTGCTTCGATGTCGGTTGCTTGAACTACGAGCACAATCATGTGACTCACGCACCGCTTCCCGCAGACGCTCACTATGTAAAAGTGATCGACGCGCTTCGTGAAGAGCCACACTGCTTTGTTCTGGTTGCACTCCAAGCGTGCACTTTGCTGGTCGTAGCTGATAATCACACGAAACCCGAGTTCATGATACAGCAGATCCTGCGACAGTAGGTCGGACGCACCCGTCACGTACACGGCATGCAGTGTGACCAGCTCCCAATGGCCAGTCAGCTCATTCATCACTTCGAGCATAATTGCCCCAGCTCCGTCCAGCCGGCGTTTGGCATTCTCAAGCGCAAGAGTCGGGACAATCCACGTGCCTTGGAATTTTTGTTGTTTCGAGTCGTTGTCGGTTTGAAAATAAAATAAACTGCGAAGCTGCGGATATATCGGCATGCAAGTGGAGCTTTTATCGACTCGGGTTTTTCTGTTGAGAAAGTCGAGCCGATAACCGTTTTGATCTCTTTGAGAAAGTTGAGTTGATAACCGCTAACGGTGTGGCACAATTACTGTTCCACATACGACATATTTACAAATAATCCTAAAATACTGATAATATCGGTACTGACTGTGAGCTCGAGCAAAATCACATGTACCTGTACCGTACTGCTGTATAACTATTGGGCTACGCCAAATAACAATGGGATACGACGTTTTTTTGTAATTATGAACGACTGGTTGCCACAAAAAATCGACATTCATACAGTACAGTTGGTCCAATAAGTCACGGTCTGGCAAGAAAAGTGAGATTTGGCACGAAATTTTGGTTGTTAGATACGCAAGAACATCAAAAATTGTTTTGTTTCCATTACGTTAAAAAGTATTTTCGAAGTCCATTCATACCGAACTTAAATTGTTTACAAGCACGAAGTGATAGCTTCCCTGAAGATACACCATTCACTTCTTCTTGCCGCCAGCCGCGCCCTTCTTACTTTCTTGTTCTTGGCCGCCATATTGACGTACTTGCGGCGCGCGCGCATGCCCCTGTACACCTTCTGAATTTTGGTCGCTGTGTCGTAGATAAACTGGTTGTTAGGGTACACAAGATGGCATTATAAACGACATCAGTCCACGGCAAGCGTCTATCAAAGCCCATAATCTAATAGCATACACACCTGCTGTCTCGCCCTCGCGAGCGCGGATCTCTTCGAGCACTTTCTTCAATTCGCGACTGCTCATCGTCAGTCTGAGGATATCCCAAACGACAGGAGGGGTTAGCCTATACGGATCACTATACGAGTCGATGGATGTAATTATTACACACAGCAAACCTTGATACAGTGTTCATGGAACTTCTAACACTGCTCCTTCCTCTCTCGAATGCGCTCTTCAGAGTCCGCATGTCGTCCTCCATGGTGACCATCTCGGCGTCGTACTTATCATTGCTGGTTCTCCTTGGGCACACGCTGCAGTAGCTGCAGCAAAATGTGTCGACATCTCAGAAAAATAATGTGGTAGACATTTAATTAGCATAGGTATTTAAAAAATTATGTGGTGGAAAGTTAATTTAGCAATTTGGTCTGATATAGTGTGGACCCCTCCACCGATAATGTATGTACCACGAACATCTTGGGTGATACAATGGTATCCCATTGAACTTGAATACAGTACCGGTACAGATACATGTGATTTTGTTCATGGGGATCGTCATGAATGGACAAGCTGGATGCCAGGTGGACACTTGACGATCTCCAATAATATCTTGAATATGTTGAAGCCATCTTGGTTGCTTGTCGGCTTGGTGCTGGCTCGCCTGCAAGATTCAGATCCAGTGCAAAAACTATCCGGAGCATGTTGAAGACTGGGGCAAAAATGGATGGCTCCCGTTTGCTTTTGTGGTCTCCGCTCATCGAGCGTCTCTCTCTCACTCTGCGCATTCGCTCCAAGCCCCACACAACATGCTCTTCATACTGCTGCTCTTTATAGTACAGTTGGAGGAATGGCGCAAAGAAGGTTAACAACCATTTTCGATATCGAAACACGAGACTCACAAGGAAGCAAGACCAGAGTCTACGGTAGGTGGTTGGGATCCATCCATCGACGTGTTGGATGTCACTCGAGTGGCTCCATTTGTGCCTCCATTTGTGCCTCCATTTGTGCCTCGATCCCAAATCGGTCCAGAAGCGAACGAAGAGCTCCAAAGTGCAATCTCTTGCATGAAGAGGTCCAGTTCAAGAGCTTTTGGTCCAATCGTCTGCAGTGTAAACAGCGAAAGAGGCAGCCATGACCAGTATATATATAAAAATGCAATTTTCCTACCATATTATTATGGGAGGAAGCGGTGTTGAAACAAACCACCGATTGCAATTGGGACGTGGACGTCTGGCCGACAATTTGTTTTTCCCAAAAGGTTCAGTCAGTGACTGACGGGCCTGCCCAACCACGACGGCGGCTCTAGAGTCATCACTGGGCAAATGATAAAGCAAGAAGCGTGCGAGGGCCTAGAGTTGGATGCAAAGTAGGATCTTCGGCTGAGATATGCAGTTCATAGGATCATCCCACTACTGACTTTTCAACGTGACGATGCAATTTTTGCAATTTTGCGAAAGTTTGGAAAGTTGGTTTGTGGGATTTATTTTTATTTTGCATTTTATGCGGACAGTACCAGTAAGTAGTGCACCAAATGCAAAAAAAACAAGCACAAACCACGCAAACAATTGGACAAGGAGCTCAACAATTTGAGCAATCCGACATGTCCAAGGAAGCTCGGGGTGCGATCGCCACGTGACGCTGAGCAAATTTTAAATTTGCAGCTTACTTCAGATGCAACTTCTGAAGAAATATTAAGAATGATCATTTATAATGATTCCCTGTTATCAGAGTTCACCAAAATTTTTGGTGATATGCAACTATTAACGCCTCGTGTGCTTAACTACTCCATTATTTCTTAGCTTAGCTTTCTGCTGTTACGGACCTTGACCTGCGACCAAGCTGACGCGAAATAATAATATTTACTGCGGGGCGCAGCATATGGCGGACGGATTGCCTGGTCTCCGATTACAAGAAGATTTTTGGCCCCACCTCTGATCCAGGCCTGCTACCTGTCGTTCCTCAGGCGCACACCTGTTTAGCATGCAAACAGCAATGCATTCGCCTGGCACCAGCTGAGTTTGAACAGGAGCCTCGACCGTGCAAAGGATCCGATTTCGCAAAATGCAGGTCGCCAAGGCCGCACGCAGTTCGATCCAGTCGAGTACGCACAAAATGAGACACATGTGAGTAATATATGGAGGGAATCGGAGTAAAATTGCCGCGAATATCACGAATATCACGAATATCACGAATATCGCCTCGAGGGCTCGAGCACGCACATTTTGCTTTTATTTAAGCTGTAATTTACAGCTATTTGTCCGAAATATATTTACTTCGAAATCGAATTTTCATCGTGGAGATGTGCACAATGGAACATCTCTTTTGCCACGCTGACAAGCCGCAAAATACAGTATGACCCAAGTCTCCGACCCGACACCACGCAGCTTCTGGATTGAAATGTAAATTCTGAATTGAACTGTAAATTCTCCTTCGCTCATTTGCATTCGCAAAGCGCTGGTGAAGTGACATTATTGCGGGGGATAGACAACGCGCATTTGTTTGTAATTTTGCATCACAACCGTCCGGCCTGCTTGTGTGCAGCGCCTTTGTGAATTCACATTTTTAGACTACAGATTTGTGTATGGAAACAAATAGCGATGATCGATTTGCGATTGTCGAGCCTTGCCGAAGTACCTTTCTCTTTTACCTTCTTACATAGCATAAACACCCTTAAAACCATACGCATTATAATACAGATGACGACAACCTTCTTAATATAAATATATGTCCTAGTTGATACATATGGTGGGGAATTACTTTTTTACTTTATTTTTACAAGAAGGCGAGCCGCTTGGGCGGCCCGTCTCTCTCCGCTCTCGTTCCCTCTGGTGGTCCACTCTCGAAGTCAGCTCGGCTCGGCTCTCGCACATCAACAAACAAACAACAAACCAATCGGCGCAAGCAGACGCCACACACACGACGCACGCGCAAGTAAGCGAGTCAGTTTGTCCCAGCAGAGAGCATTCTCGCTTTCCTCCTCTTCCTCGCAGCCAGCCTCACACAAGCAGCGGCGGCGGCGGAAACGAGCGATCGATCAACCCCCATAGCCACGAGTCCACCCTTCCCCACGGGAGAGCGAGCTCTGCTATACCGACTTGCGCGCAAGCCAACAAGTCTCAACAAACACGTCTCAACAAGTCCCGCAAGCCAACAAGTCTTAACAAGTCCAGCAAGTCTCAACAAGTCCAGCAAACAACCCCATTCCCTATTATGGTAAGCTTTGCGTTCACGGCGCCGACGGCGGTGGAGCGCGTGCCCGAGTCGAGCGCGGTGCATGGCGGCGGCGGCGAGCAGGACGAGGTGCTCGTGCGTCTCGCGGCGCGCATGAAGGCCAACATCGCCACGGGCGACCGGCGACGCCACATCTTCAAGAAGTACGCCGACTGCTTCACGGGCATGGAGGCCGTGGACTGGATGCTCGAGCAGATGGAGGCCAAGTCCATCGCCGAGGCCGTGCGCAAGGGCCAGGGCCTGCTCGCGAGCCACTACATCGAGAAGGTCGAGAAGGAGCTCAAGTTCGAGTACAACAAGAAGCGCTTCTACCGCTTCACGCCCACGACGCCCGAGTTCGTGCTCACGCAGCACCCGGACCGGCCGCTCCCGAGCGCGAGCCTCGACCTCCCGCTCAGCGCGGCCTCGCGCCAGCGCGCGCTCGCGGCCCTGCTCGGTGGCTTTGTTGCGGACGCGGCGTCGACGTCGCTCAACGGCGTGTCGCACCCGGAGAAGACGATCCCGAACCTGCTGCGGTTGGACTTTGACCCTGCGTTTTGTGGCTTGTACGACTCGTCGGGCGGCGAGAGCGGCGGCAAGGGTAAGGGCGGCAAGACCCGCATGGAGTCGTCCACGGGCTTTGAGGCGCGCATGATCCTCCAGTGCGTCGCGCGCCGCGGCCACCTCCACGGCTCGCAGCTCGCCAAGGACGCGTACTGGGCCTACAAGAACGACCACCGGCTGCTCAGCACGACGTCGCGCGCGTTCATCAAGCGCATCCACGCGGGCAAGGCGTGGCCCAACTGCGCGGTCAAGTGCCGCTCCATCGACGTCATTGCGCTCATCCCGATCGTCGTCGCGCTCTACGCCGGCACGAACTCGCTCTTCACCAAGGTCGACGAGCTCGTCAAGGTCTTCTATTCCGGTCAGCGCGTGCGTGATGCCGCGCTTGTGGCCGCGTTCATCCTCGAGCAAGTCATCCTGGGCGCATCGGTGCTGCAGGCCATGCGGATGAGCATCCGCACGGAGCGCCTGACGGTCAAGCAGCGCAAGATGATCTTCAAGGCGTTCACCAAGTCCCAGCTCCCGAGCTACGAAGCGATCCAGAAGTTTGGCAACAAAGGCTCGCTCCCGCGGGGCTTCTACGCCGTGCTCCAGCCGCTCTTTGTGCTCAGTGACTACCCGACCGCGGTCCGCGAGAACATTATCGGCGGCGGCCGCACGTGTCGCCGCGCGATGTTTATCGGCGCGTGCTTTGCGGCCCAGGACGGCCTCGAGGCGCTCCCGGAAGGCTGGATCAAGAAGACGCAGTACTACGACCTAATTGAGGCCGACGCCAAGGCACTCATCAGCCAGCGGGAGGTCCAGAGCGGCTTCGTGGCCCAGGACGAGGAGGTCGACGTGGCCCCGCGCAGCAGCCTCAGCGTGCCCTACACGGACTACAGCTCGCGTGCGTCCCTGGGCGGCGGCGGCGGGCCGCGTTCGTCCCAATCGGGCGCCAATGCGGCCCTGCGCGCCTCGCTCTCGGGTACGCACCGGTCGTCGTCCAACACAACCCGCTCGACCATGAGCCATCAGTCGCAACAGCACCAGCCGTACCAGCACCCGCGGCCCGGCAGCTACCTGAGCAACCAGAGCGGCGGATACCGGCCACGCAGTGGGAGCTTTGAGTCGGCGAGCTCGTCCCCACGCTCGGTCGCGTCCAACCTTTCGTATGCGTCCGGGACGACGACCGGCTCGTCCGTGCGGTCGGTTATCGACCTGGGCGACATGGACATGTTCTACCAGCAGGGCGGCGGGTCGTCCTACGGCGGCACGCCGCGCGACAGCGACAAGCGCCTGAGCTTCGAGATGCACAAGTTTTTCCAGCAGTACGGTCACCACCACAGTGCTGGGGGCAGCGGCCGCCTGAGCATCGGCGAGAATGACTCGTTCGCGCACAGCAATACGTCGACGCTGCGCGCGAGCGACATGGGCATGAACCCCCTGCGCGTGAGCGAGTTAAACCCGTTCTTCCAGAACGCGCGGTCGTCCCACGGCGGCGGCGGCCCGAGACGCCACAGCGAGCGCAACATGTTTTCCCAGAGCGGTTATTCGGTTAGCGGTGATGGGAACAGTGGTGGGAATGGCAATGGTGGCCTAGCCCGCGCGAGCGACGGCAACGTGTTCTATCAGAGCGGCGCGTTCCCGCAGGCGAGCCGCGCGTCGAGCATGCGCGCGAGCGACCCGCACCCTTTTTATCAGCACCAGCCGACGAGCTACGAGTCGGACCAGGACGACGACGACGTCGTGCTCGCGCACCGCGTGTCGCTCGACCAGGACCAGCGCGTGAGCATCCACGCGATCCTCTAACAAGTAAGTCTCGGAGTAAGGAACGAAGCGAACAAGAGAGCGTCAGCAAGTCAACACAAGCAAGCACAAGTTGTTGCTTGTGTGCTTGTTTGAGAGCGAGTTGCGCGCGTGTGTGGTCATAAATTATTACAAGTATACAATGAGTGTTCTTTTGCAAAACAAAACCCCTTCAGCGACCCACTTAGTAATCTTGTTTGTTTGTTTGACTTGCGTGTTGCCATGAAACTTGCTTGCGCACAAGTTGTTGCTTCAACACCCACACAAGTTTGCTGAACCAGCAAACTGAGTTGTATCCATGTGGTAAGTGGACTGGAAACTAAAACCCATCCAGCCTTCTTATAAGAAGAGCGCCAATCCACCGCATCCAGAAGGCAGAATCGCTATTGCGCATGGCGTGCTGCCAGCAAGCACAACCATTTTCTCCACTTGTGAAGAACAATCCAAGCTCGCCAGCCACAACAACAATGAGCCTCAAGGACCAGAAGAAGACGACTCAAGGCCCCCTCCCCAGTCACCCTGTTGTGCAGAGCAGTCCCAGCAGCGCTACGGATGTGGCTTTAATGACGGGTACCCTGATGATGATGCTGAAGAAGATCTGGAGCGAGCTTGGCGATAAGGCTCCGGCGGTGCTACCGGAGCCCGACTTTGACATTAATTATGCGTGGAGCACAACACGTCGATCTTGAGGTTCAGCAGCGACTGCAGCTACTTTCGAGCTCAATGCATATGGGCCAAGTGAGCCGAGCGAAGAGCTCTGAAGCGCAAGACGAAGCTGTACAACCAAAGCGACACTCGCCATCACTATGTGGTCGAAGACGATCATCACTCTCCACCCCATTCAAGTATCCACCTTCATCGGTTCTCTCCCTTACCGTTAGACATGCAGAAGATCACGATGAATACCGTCGCCGCTTTGCTGCCGTCACCACCTCTTCATAGCGTTGTTATAAAGAAGCAAGTGCCTCTTGTGGGCAACTACAGTATGCAATTGTTTTGCAGATTATATCAATGGATACCCTCGCTCCCGCAACACAAGAACGATATCGAGCGTCTTGTGCTCCGTTTGCTTTGCTTTTTTGGACTTGTTCTCTTGTTTTTCATTCGGTGCTCACTGCTCGCGCTTGTCCTGGTCGGCTGACACGCAGTGCACGAGAACGACATCGCCATCATCGTGGCTCGACTCGTTGCTGGTCGGGAAATCTGGCGAGTTGAAGAACAGCACGACGAGCGTGACTGGTGCATTGCCGATCCTTCTCCGCCAAGTGATCTTCTATTATGACGCCTCAATCACTCTCTGGGCTGCATCCTTCGTGTGGCTTGATGTGCCGGCGTCCAACGCAGAAGTTCACTCGCAGACTTCGACAGTCTATTCCTCAACGACCTTTTTTCACTCGTGCCAAACTCAAAATGTGGTTCGCCATCGCACGGTGAGCGTCGTTAGCTGCTCAGGTTTCCAACTACCCGATGGAGTCAGAGAAAGAACCAGACGGCATATGTTGTTGAAATGGGGTCCGTGTTCGAACCTCTCACTCGAAACGCGAGCTTCGTATTGATCCAGACCACTGGTGGTTACGGGAAGGAGCCGTAATTGACTCTGAACGACACGTTATGCTTCAGCTCCTGGCGCTGCTGCTGCTGGTGGAACGTCGAGTGGCGTCTTCTTTTCTGAATGCTGAGCTGCTCGAGTCGCTGCGCTGCACCCTTGGGAACCACCAGCGCGTCCGACACGTCCACTCTCGCGCTCGTCTTGTGCGATGCGAGCATCACAAGTGCGCAGCCCGTGAGCACAGCACAGCCGCCCAGGAACGTTAGTGGACCAGGCAGCTCGTCCACGCCGATGCAAATCCCGATGGCCGTTGCCACCACGGGCTCCGTGAGCATCGTCACGGACACCACGAGCGGGTCAAAGTACTTGAGCGACGTGACGAAACCCATGGTGCCGGCGAAGCTCCCGACCAGCACTACGTACACCTCGATGCCCACGTGGTGCACCCAGCCGAAGAGGCCGTGCGTGGCGTCCGTGGACAAGAAGCTCTCATGGCTGCCACCCAGCGTTTCGTGGTCCGAGAGCACCAGCACCACCAGCACGAGCACCGCGACGGCCGTCACGAGCGTCCACATGAACACGAACACGTCCATCGTGGGCCGCACCCGCTTGGCGCTCATCAGGTACGCGACGCCAGCGAATGCACCCGCGAATGCGATCATGTCGCCCAGCGTCGACGCCTCGTGGCCACCTATATGACTTGGGGTTGCCGTCGCTGAGTGATGGTCCATGGTCGTGATGATCCCACCGGAGAAGCCGACGCCCGCACCAACAAGCTCCAGCACGCCAAGTGGCTGTCCAAGTACGAGCTTGAGCAGCACCATGAGCAGCGAGTGACAGTTGGTAAAGATGTACGTGTGGCCGACGCTCGTGAGGCTTAACGCAACGATGAACGTCGCGTTGTAGATTGCGTACGAGACACCACAGAGCGCAAAGAGTGCCTTCTTGCGGGTCGTCAGTACAGGAAGCACCCAGTTATTTTGCCAGAGCGATGCGAGCGCGAGTGGCGCAAACGCCAGCGACGCGCCGGTCATGCGCCAGAAGACTTTCAGAAGCGGCGGGACACCGACGAGCAGGTCCTGCACCGCCCCTTGCGACGAGATCGCGCAGAGCGCGATGATGAGGATGACGTAGCCCACAAGAGGCACCTGCTTCTTTACGACCACGTTCACAGACACGGCGTTGGAGCTGCTCTTCAAGCCATTATGTAGTAGCGATTGATGCGTTGGCTGCTGCAGCACGACGGCCTCCATCTTGATTTCCTGAACGTCCGACGGCAAGTTGGAAAACCGGCGGAGTCGAACGCTACTGGGGCGGAGCTGAGAGCGAAGGTCTTCCTCCGCAGAGTGGTGGTGCTTTTCATTTCGGTCGATTGGATCAGGCATTGCCAAGAACACGACGTCGTCCTGTGCTTCAAGGCACTTCGTCTGGTTCAGCTGGTTCGTGTGCATGGAGTTAGTGCTGGTGCTGGAATGTGGATTTCTCTGCACCTGCTGCTGCTGCTCATCAGGGCCGACCTGAAAGAGAAACGCTTGGTTCTTCGCCCCCATCATGGCGCTAAAATCTGCCTCAGTCAGCACCGTCGTCGCGGCGTCAAGTTTTAAGTCTTCTTCAGTATCACCGTCTTCTTCTGGGTAGCCGCCATCGTCTGTACTACGGTCATAAAAGCCATCCGACTCGTCGACTGTTCTGCTGAGAAGCAGTGAGTTGCTTTCGCACGTGCTCTGCCCGATGGTTTGCTGCCGCTTCGCGGACTCGGTGGGGTCGCGCGCCTCCGCGTGCTTTGTCTCGACTCGGAACCCGTGGTAGCCATGCGAAATGGAAGGAGAACGCTCTCTCGGGATCTCGAAATGCTCGTAACTCTGCTGTGATTGTTCCGAGTACGAGGAGGAATACGAGTTTGGCTTCGTCTTTTGGTCGTTGGAGTGGAACGAACTCATCGAGTGGCGAGCGATGGTCTGCTGCCGCTGGTCCTTGCTCTTGCTCTTGTTGGCCGTTCTGTTCTGACGACCCACTTCACGCCAGCTGCAATAGTCGCTTGCGACCACTTTCTCAATTGAAAAAGCCAATTTTGCATTGTCCTTGGTGGAAGCCGCATCCGCCAAGTACTCAGCAAGAGTCGCTGTGCGCTTCTGCTGCTTGCCAAACTCGTACTTCTGGCTCAATTGATCGAAAATCACCGTCGCTTCCCCAACGAACGCGAATATACCAGCGAATGGCGCCGAGACGCTCTCGTTACTATCTTTCTCTTCGCCATCAGCAGCTGAGTGACTAGAGAGCTCAACGTCCAGATTCACGAGCGCGCGAATCCTGACCCCATAGTCACTATTTTCTGAGCCAGTCGAGCTTGTCACCATTGCCATCATGCAAATCGTCGGCGCGTCGAAGATCCGGTAACCACGGAGCACGAGGAAGCCGTCACTGCGATGTCTGTGTCTCTCTGCGGTCTCAGGCTCACCCCCAGCAAAGTGCTGTGCTGCTGCTTGAATGGCTCGCACTTCGTCATTCTCTTCAATCTTCACAAAGTCCACTTGCACATGCGCAACTGCACACATTCGGGAGGCCAGCTTCTTCAACTTGGTATGCTCGGAGCAGCGACTTGTGGTTGTAGCCACTACTGGCAGACATACGACGAGACGGTCGATGATCTTGGGCGTAAAGAGCTCGTGCAGCATGTGCTCGAGCACTGCGCGTCCATCTTCGAGCCTTGCCAGTGGTTCACAGTGACGATCGCTATTATTCGCACCAACGCTCGAGTCTTTCGGAGCGAGAAGCAGCAAACAGGCTCCTCGACAGACCTTCACAGTGCTCTCATCGTCACTCGCTCCATCGCCTATCTTGGCTATGTCCTGCGCTGTCGGCTCATCATTCGTCTTGCTGGTCGTTGCTATGAGGCGTTTGAGCATCAGCTGTAGCGCAATGTGGTCGTGATCGCGCGAAATGCCATCGACGAGTTCCTGCTGCGAGACGCCGAGGCGGTCGCTCAGCTCCTGGACGTCGAGCGAATACACGTGCTGCACGCGCGCCGCAGCACTGCCACGTCTCGAAGCGAGCGTCGTGGGTTGTCGCATCTTCGCTATTGTAGCTGACTGTACTAGTGCTGCTCGCTGGTTGGGACGTTGGCAAATGGGAGCTGGCTGTTTGTGACAGAGAGAGACACCAAGCGCAGCAACCAGTGGGGAAATGACATTTGGCAACAGCCGCAACGCTTCAAGATGCGATCTGTGGTTGCACTTTTCAAAGAAAGAGTGATGGTTCTTCTACATGGTGTCCCAGATTGGAATCTGGTGCGTTCTATACATCTCTTTGACGGGAACTGGCTCTCTTTGCGAATCAAAATGAAAATGGGTGCATGATTATTTTTTCGAATGGAGGACGGGCATTTGGTGCACGAAGAAGAGTGGACACTTTGATTTTATTATTAACGGCGAGCTCTCCGCTTGCGCAGCTGGATCGAGACCGTGTAAATGATCGACCGCAACGTGTATGTATCGTCAACAACAAGCGAGCGCTTTCCATTCATTTCACTCACTCACCAAAGGAGCGCTGCATCACGAATGCGTGGCGACCCGGCTGGTAAAAGTCTTCGCGGGTGGCCTGGACGCGGAAGCCCGCGCTCTCGTATAGCGCAATGGCGCCTTTGCGCTCGACGTCGACCATCAACTCCGCGCTCTGAGCTCTATGCACACAATTCAAGAACGTCAGCATACATTTTCAAGTGCATGGCAACCATTAAGCGGGCTCACCTGCTTGCTTGGAGATGTGCGATCGCACTCTGCAATAACGCGCGGCCGATGCCGTTGCGCCGGGCTTGCTCCGCGACTGCGAGCTTGTCGATATAGCCTGCCAGCTGAGCGCGTAAAGTTCAGGTCTCGTGAATGGATTTGTAGCTCTTCGTCCAACGATCACGCCTGGACTTACCCCATTGCGGCGATAGAGAATGTAGCCGACCACAGCGCTCGCGTCGGGCTCGATTGCAAGGATCAGTGTGTTTTTACTGAGCAAATATAGGTTGGTGATATTTATTAGCATAGACACTATAGTCACCTAAAAAACTCTTGGGTGTAGTTACGTTTTTAGCGCTTCTTTCACGAGCAACTCGGCCATGCTCTCGTGCTTTGGGAAGATCCTGACATCACACGAGTAAATTAATACAGCAGCACAGCACCACCGAGCATAGCAGCATGAGCACCAGTACAGTCAATTTACCCACTTCTTCTCGAGACGCACGGCCTCGTCAAGCAGCGCTGAGCTCGTCTTCCTCGTCACGACCACCAGCTCCATCTCCAATACAAAAAAGCCTTTCAAAAGATCAGGTCGTGTCAAAAAGATTGTGCATAAATAGTATATTTTTGTCTTGCTTTTAGTATGTGTCCATCTTCAAATTGGTCACACAAACAAACTCACGCAACAACAAGAGCAACATGCCACGGATAAATATGAGCCGACACGCAGCCAGGCAGACAAAGAGTTGCTCTCGTGCAGTTACAGTAGCGTGTCGCACGCCGACACGGGGGACGTCGGGAAGCCCGTGACCGCCGGGTGGCGCAGGATCTCGCTCGTCGAGATGCGCCGCCGCGGGTCGACCTGCAGCATGCGCTCGAGCAGGTCCTGACTGACCTCAGAGATCGTGTCTGTTAGCCCCCACGCCTTGAGCACGGCCTTGACCCCGTGCTTGGCCACGAACCGGAAGCCCTGGTCCGCCATGATCGCCAGTTCGAATGGGGGCGACGACGTGAGCAGAATGAAGTACGCGACGCCGAGCGACCAGATATCTGCGAGCCGCGGGTCGTAAGGCTGGCTCTGGATGGCGACCTCGGGCGCGATGTAGTAATGCTTGCCCACGATCTCGGAGCAGACGAACTCGTCGTCGCTCGACTGCTGCTGGGCGCACAAGCCAAAGTCTGCGATCACTGCGCGACCATTACGAAGCAAGATGTTCTCCAGACTCAGGTCGCGGTGCGCAATGCCGTTCGTGTGTAAAAAGCGTAGCCCCGCGAGCACGTCGCGCAGGTACCCAAGCGCGAGGTATTCCGGTATCTGGCGTGACCGCTCCGCTGCTGATTCCGTTGTACTCGTATAACTAACGGGTGAGCTGCCGTCGAGACTCGGCATGTTGTGCTCTGGCATTGACTGGACGCACGAGTCGAGCAGGTCGCCTCCTTCGCAGTACTCCATCACGACAAAGAGCTCTTGCTGGTCGTCGCTCACAAAGTACTCGCGAATCGCAATGACGTTCGCGTGACCACCCAGCGCGCCGAGCTGCGCGAGCACGTCGATCTCCTTGAGCACGTCCTCCTGCACTTGCTCGTGCGTGCGCGACTGGTGCTTGCGCGCGAGCGCCAGGTCCACGGTCTTGACGACCACCTCCTCCTGCGTGTGCGTGTCGATGCAGAGCAGGATCTCGCCGAAGAGTGACGCGCGCAGCGACGCCAGCGGCGCGTAGCGTGAGGAGGAAGCTGCCAGCTGCGTCATGGGTCTTCTCTCTCTGGTGTGTCTGCTGGGGTCTGTGTGTCGATGCGCTTGTGCTCGAGCCGTCCAATTCGCGAATGAGCAGCAGGAAGAACGCAAATGTA
>JAASFY010000838.1:0-14993 GCA_023334035.1 Globisporangium okanoganense
ATCGCGAGGTTCACGCCCAGACACATGCGCGGCCCAGCGTGGAACGATAAGAATTTGAAAGGCGAGACGCTCACGAGCTTGCCCGTCTCAGCGTCCAGCCAGCGCTCAGGCTTGAACTCGGCGGCGTCCGGACCCCAGACGTGGGTCATGCGACCCATGGCGAACGTCGGCAGGCCGATCGTCGTCCCAGCCTTTACGAATGTCCCATCGGACAGCAGCGTATCCTTGACGGCGCGTCTCGTGTTGAATGGTACGGATGGGTGCAGACGCAGCGTCTCCTTAAGTGCGGCCTCGAGGTACGGCAGGTGCTGGACGTCGTCCATGGATGGCATGTCGCTGCTATTAAACAACGCTGGGGCTTTTGTCTTGAGCTCGAGGCGGATCTTGGCCTCGACCTCCGGGTGCTGGCTCAGGTTGAGGAAGAGCCAGCTGAGCGCCTGGGCCGTGGTATCGCGGCCGGCGATGAGGAAGTTGACGACAATATCACGCAGGAAGACCGGGTCAAACTGCTCCCGAAGGCCCTCGTTAGTATGGCTCATATTATCCAGGAAGAGCGACACGATGTCGTTCGCCTCACGCTTTTGGTTGTTGTTGTTGGACGATGAGGACGTCGCCCGGAGCTCGAGGGAGCGGGAGATGATGTCCAACACCGTGTCGTCAATGTCCTTTAAGCTCTTCTTGAGCGGGGCCTCCCAGCCGATGCCAAAGACGCGCATGAGCTGCCAGACCCACGCGGACAGCATGAAGCGCTTCGTCGTGAGGTACTGCGCCATGTCGAACGCGCGCTGGAACGGGTGCTCGCTCTCGGAGTCGAGACAGCCCATCTTGATGCCGAAGCCGATCTCCGCGAACGCCTCGATCGTGAACTGGTTGAGCAGCTTGAAGAGGTCAAAGGGCTTGCGAAAGACCGCGGTCTCTTCAAAGATGCGGCTCAGGATCTGCACATGGGTCTGGATACTGGCGGTCATCGAGTCTCGCAGTGCGCGCGTCGTGAACAAGTTACTCGCGGTCTTGCGCTGGTGGACCCACTTGGCGTCGTCCACGGCGAAAATGCCATCGCCCAGCAGGTCGCTCAGAATGCTGTTGAGGTACGGGCCTTTGACGAAATTCGTGAAGTGCGTCTTGAGCACGTCCTCCACGAGCGCAGGCGAGTTGACGACGATCACTTCGGGTCTTCCCACGGTCTTGAACTTCCACGGCTGGCCGTTCGAGAGGCGGCACTCGTCCGTGATCCAGTCGTGGAGACGCCATTGGTTCTTCATGAAGTCGAGCGTGTTCTTGAGGATCGGCAGCGTCGTCGCCGGCTCGCGGACATGGTTGTACGGCTGCTGCTTGTCTGTGTTGTTGCGGCTGAGCTTGGCGAGCGCCATGGATAGCAGTTGCAGCGAGCCAGCAACGACCACGAGGCCCGCGGCGAACTGCAGCCCGTGAGCTCTTGAGAGAGCACCCATGCCTGTAGGAAGCCCAGCATAGCGGTACTGTACCTACGTTGCTGTCGATTGGTGGCGTTGGCTGTGGAGCTCTGAGGCAAAATCAGCAATGTGCTCTTCTTGGCTGTCAATCGAAAGTCTCACGTGGCAGAGTGCTTTAAACGTGATGTGTAAGGATAGACCATTCACTTACCAGTAAATGGTCATCATCATTTTCCCCTTTCCCATTTTTAACCATCACTCTAGGATAGCAAAAGAACAAGTAGCGTAAACATTGAGCACGCCTCAAGCCACAAACCATGCTCTCGACGCTGCTCTCGACGCTGCGCTCCGTCAGCAGCTCGCTGGCGCAGACCACGGGCGTCTCTACAAGCGCCCAGGTAGCGCTCGCGCTCGGCCTGCTGCTCGTGCTTGGCTCACTGCGGTCGTCCTCTCCTTCGCCACCATCGAGCAATGCCAAGCGCGCGCTCGTCCTGAGCTCGACGCTGCCGCTGCTGGGCAACACGGTGGACCTCGTGAAGAACGGCATGCGCTTCCACGACTGGGTGCTGGAACAGTGTATTGCCGCTGACGGCCGCCCGTGGGTCATGACTGCGCTCGGCCGCCCGGACGTGATCGTCGTGAGCACGCCGCAGGCCTACGAGGACGTGACCAAGACGCAGTTCGAGACGTTCGTCAAGGGCGAATATGTCTTTGACGTACTCCAAGACGTCTTTGGCGCTGGGATCTTCACGCTCGATGGTGCAGCCTGGGCGCGCCACCGCAAGCTAGCGAGTGGGCTCTTCACGATGCGCCAGCTGCGCGACTCCATGACGCTCACGATCGCCAAGCACTCGCAGTCGCTCTGTCGCGTTCTCGAGACCGCCAGTGAGGCTCAGAAAGCCATAGACCTGAGCAAAGTGCTGACGCAGTTTACGACCGAAGCCTTCTGCGAGCTCGCGTTCGGCCTCGAGATGGACTACCTCACGTCAGAGCGAGAGCACCCACTGCAGCAGGCGCTCGATGGCGCCGCGAGGGCTGTTACCTTTCGACTGTTTGCGCCCGTGTGGCTCTGGAAACTGCAGCGTGCGCTGGGTGTAGGGCTTGAAGGGCAGCTCAAGAAGCACCTGAACACGCTCGATGGGATCGTCTTGGAGCTCATCACGCACTCCATTGAGCACCACGCAACGTGTGAAAAGGACTCCAGCAGTACGAGGACGGATCTCATCTCGCTCTTCCTGAGCCAGGCGGCCAAGGACGCAGCTGCTGACGGAGCTGAACAGCTCGATGACATGCTCACGCCCGAGTCGCTCAAGTACATGGCGATGCAGTTCCTGCTCGCTGGTCGGGAGACGACGGCCCAGACGCTCGGCTGGTTCTTCCTGCTGCTCAGTCAGCACCCAGAGGTTGAGGCCAAGCTCCGCGACGAACTCAGCCAGCTATTGTCAAGCGCAGAGGACTCAGATGAGGTCCCCATGGCGGCCCTCCAGCAGTGCGTGTACCTCGAGGCTGTGCTCAAGGAGACTGTGCGGCTGTACCCGTCGGCGCCCATCACGGCCCGGGACGCGGCCCAGGACACGACGCTCTCGGACGGCACGTTCATCCCCAAGGGCGTCCGCGTGGGGCTCCCGAGCTACGCCATGGCGAGGTTACCGAGTGTCTGGGGTCAGGATGCTGCGCAGTTCAACCCAGGCCGGTGGATCGATACTGAGACGGGGAAATTGGTCCACGTGTCGTCGTTCAAGTTCGTGTCGTTCCACGCTGGCCCGCGCACGTGCATTGGCATGAACCTCGCGATGCTCGAGATGAAGATCGCAATCGCGCACATCCTCAGGAGGTTTAAGGTGCAAGTCGTGCCTGGACAGAAGATCTCGTACGATATGTCCATCACGCTCCCCATGAACGCGCCGCTCTTGGTGCAGCTCGCCAAGGTCTAATGTATGTGAAAATGTGAATACGGAATGAATTGAAGGACTGGGATGCAGGCTCTAATAATAAGAATGAAACCCCTTGAGTGAACAAGTCGTCTTGGGCGATTTGGCTCTCGCGGTCCAAGCCACGGAGTGTTGTTGCTTTGGTTTAAATCCCGCATTGCTGCAGTAAGGATGGAACCAAAGTCCGGCAAGCTCCACAAGGTTCGTCTGCGCATTACACTGGCTGGTATAAGAGACTGAAGATTAACTTGCGCCTACGGTTTATTGGTGTGTGCTTCAAGCTTGGCTACGGCCTCTTCGGGCCCAAGTGGACGGAGAAGTGGGTACATCTCGATGGCCGCGTGCTCAAGTACTTCCCGATGGCGACCGAGCAGCCCGTGTTTTCGCTCTCGAGCTCGCGTCAGAGCTCGGCGATCGAGCTCACGGACTACGCATTTGCATTAGGCGACGACGTACGTACTCTTTGACAACTTTTACACTCAACAACAGGCGATTGCTCACAGACTCTGTGCCCTTTTAGAAGAAACTGAATCGCAAGTTCACGTTCCAGTTCATCGCCAAGGAAAAGGTACCTACCTCATCTAAGACCCGATGCGCGGGCGTGTAACAGAATGGTTGGCTCACAGAGCACGGACGTATCTAACAGTGTGATGCTGCTTCTCACAGTCGCTCAAGCCGATCGTCTTTGCGTGTTCGTCCGAGAAGGAGCTCGAGGAATGGAAACTCACCTTCCAGGCAGGCGATTGATTGTATCTGTCTGAAGAAGTCGGCATGACGGTGATGGTCGCTCACATGTCCGGGATCGATATGTATGTTGATCGCTTCAGCCCCGAGCCCAGGTGCCGAAAGCGAGAACAAGCGTGTCTCCTATGTAAGCGCTATGTATTGAGCCCCTTGTGGTTGATAACTGGGAGCTGGCTGGGGCCATTCTTCTGACGTCGTGCGTATGGAATTTGATCAACAGAGTCGCGGAGAAGCTGAGACGCGCAGAGGAAGCGTTCACGCTGGTAAGGCTATTATGTTTCACTACAGAATCACTACAGAAGCTCGTAGTGCGCCAGGAGCTCACAGCGTACTGCTGTTATGTGAATCGCTACGACCGCATGACACAGATCGACCCAAGGCGCAGCGACAGGGTGGACGCAGCGAAACTACGCACGCTCCTGCAAGCGATATCCCCACCACACTCAATTTACAATTGAGCGGCTCTATATATGCACCTACTGTTTTGGCTGGTTCCCTTTCATCACTGTGTGCACATTGGCTGGCAGCAGAGCGACGACGCGAGTGCGATGGCCCATCTCCAGCACCAGTTGGATCCAATCGAGAGCGGCAAGATCACGCGCGACCGATTTCTTTCATGGCTCAAGGATTCTTACTCCAACGCCCAGCAAGAGCCTGCCAAGGTGGACCCTGAACCAGAGTACCAACAACAGGAGAGCAGCAACCAGCAGGCGCTGGAGAAAGGCCCAGTGAGCCATCGATCTGCTGGAAAACTCGATCTCGTGTCTACCACAATGAAGAAGCCAGAAGCGAGTGTCAAGGATCCTCCTCCTGTGACTTCCAAGCCCGAGGTGAAAGCGGATGCCACCGTAGTTTCACGTCTGCAGACTTTGGCAAAAGCTGGCGTCGACTGGGAGAAAGAGTTTGAGAGCGTGATGCGGCGGAGTGACAGAGTCTCAAATGAAGAGGAGGCAGCAGATGAGACGAGGAATATCGTTCAGGGCCTCGTGGCTGCTGCGTTCCTCCACCGTTTTCGAGAGGCAGCCGAGCTGGTGACCCAGACAATCGTTCAAGAACTGGCGCTGAGCAACGATATCAAGAGCTTACCAGAGCTGCAGTTTAAAGAGTGTGAACGCAAGCTACTTGGTGGATCATGGGGCACCAGCATGCGCAAGTTCTGGTGCAATGGACTCGTCGCATTCGTGATTGGCTCTGAGTCCAACAGCACAGCACAGTCAGCGAAGAGTACCAATACCAGCAACAGCTCTCTTCAGCCAGTTGTCATCCACAAGCTTCTTGGTCACCAGTTGCGCGCCTCACGAGCGATCCACGACGCCATCCATCGATCTGGTTCGGACTGCGAGTCTCTCCACGTACCTCTTCAGTGCACAGTCGACTATCTCGGCTTCCGGTGCATCGTCTTCGCTTCAAACGACTCGAAGCTGCTGCTCGACATTAGTAATCTTTTCCAGCAGCAGCCGAGAGACTTCCAAAGCCAGCTGAAGTGTGCGTTCAATGCGCTGGGTCTCATGACTGACAGCCTTCAGCCTACCGACAGCCGTAATATAGAGGAAACTGGTGATCTCGCGCCGGCTTTCGCCCCAAGAAGCGTGCGCTTTGAAGCCCTCGAGCCACGTGAAGGGGGCACTTTTCAGCAGATCCGCATCCACAGCCTCTACGACCTCTTCCCAGCCGACATTCCAGCTATTACCAGTACAAGTCATTCGCTGGCACAAGCCACTGAGCTCACACTGTTCAAATTCCGGCCCGAGTTCGCCCGACTCTATGGTGAAATGCTCCCACTGCACTCGAACGCACATCGGCTACTGCCAGCGAATACCAACTATGACCTCTCAGACTCGGACTCTGACTCAGATCACCACCTCCACCGCATACACGAGCTGCTTGAGATGGAGCTACTACAACAAGCTGCATGCAGTGCCAGCCAGTACCTCCAGTATCAAGTGATCCCGTCGTTTATGCGCAGCTTGGAGGACGAAGGCGCGTCATCACTGGTCGATAGCCGCTCGCTCACGCGTGCCATGCATCGCGAGGGCATCAATGTACGATACCTGGGCATTTGCTTCTCACTGGCGACGAAGAAGCACGTAAAACGCCTGCTACTATCAGAAATGGTCGCTCGCGTCAGCAAAATTGAGCTACGGGCTGCGCTTCGGAGCATTGTACAGGAGACCTCGACCAAGGTTCTAAAGCAGGCGCTTGCCACAGATGGCAGCGGCCCTGAACCCCAGGACGTTTTGACTGAAGACCAGGCTGACGAGTATCAGCAAGAGGCCGACAAGGTTGACCTCAAAGCAATGGACCCCGAGACGATCCGGACTTGGTCGAGAGCCATTGTCCGGACAGAGGCGCGTCAAGTGGTTGTCGCGTTCTTCAACCTTGTGCTCGGGATCTCAAGTTCTGAGGCGAAAGTCTTCTGGAAGGAGCGCATTCTGCCACATATGCGACGCAAGTTTGGACTCGAAGCCTGTGGCCAACTGCTGACTCTCGAGGCGATCATCAGTGACGATCTGCTGCACACTCCACAGCTCTTCCAGGCGCTTCAGGTCCATTCGAATGTTGCGTTTGCTGATGTTCCTATAAGCTTTAACTGGAAAGCTGCGAGTCCACTATCACTCGAAGACCTCCAGCCACACTCGCTGATTCCAATCACAAAGTTGATTGCAAGAACGATCACACAGTGCGAAGACGCGCTCGCGAACAGCGAGACTCTACTGGAGAACCAGCAACTGAAGGATGCGCTCCTGCAACTCAAGGTCCACATTGCGATCCTCAGCACATCACCGAGTGACGAGCGTGCGCTGTCACTGAGCCACTTGCTCACCTGTGCAGCCGAGCTGAGCTTTCAGTTGGATCTGCTGGACGACACTGAGAAATTCGCAGCTTTGGCGGTTGAGAATGGCTCAAGGAACCATGCGCTGAGTGCCAAGGCGCATACGATTTCCATGAAGATCAAGTACCATGTGAGAGACGATCTCGAGGCTGTGAGAAGCCATTTCACTGAGGCTGTTGAGGTCACGCAGTGGCATCTAGGCACGAGCCATCCGTGGCTATTGGACACGTACCTGACGATGGTCGAGATCCTGCGCGACTGTGGCGAGTATGACGAAGCGCTCAAAGTGCTGACTTCCTGTGGGACCATGACTCGCGAGTGCTTTGGCAAAACCAGTCTCGTGTACGCTGATGTTCGTCGCAAGCAGGGCGAGCTGCTCTTTGAGTCCAGAGTGAAATTGGATGAGGCGGTGGGCGTGCTCGAGGACGCCATCAGTATCTACGAGAAGCACTTTCAAGATGACGATAGTGGAGATGATGAAACGTCGTCACTGGGCTCGTCGTGCAAGGCGCTGGCCGCGTCCTGCTGCTTCCTCATTGCAGCGATCCACAGTGAGCTCAGTGGCTCAAGAAGCACCGCGGAGAAGGCGTTTTCCATGGCGCGACGAGCGCTCACACTACGGAAAGAGATGCTGATTCCCAACCACGTGGACATCCTGGCGTCGCTGCTGCAACTTGGAGCGCTGGCGAATGAGTTAAGTGACCATTTCCGAGCCCTGGAGTACTTTAAACCAGCGCTGGTAGTGCTGAAACAGCTGAAGAATGGTGGTGATGAAGAGCGCGTGGGGCTGATTCGCATGGTGACGCAGACAGTGCTACAGCTGCAGCTTCAGGCGCTGGCTGAGGACAAGCTGAGTGTGGTCGAGAGGACCAGGAAGCGCTTTGCAGCACTGACTGTAGCGTTGGTAGCGCTATACAGAGACCAGGCTGCTGACACTGAGAGCCGCTTAGACGGGACCTCGGGGAGAACTGAAGCACAGCTGCTCGCCTATGTGATGAAAAAGCTGCTTGCAGACGACGCGAGCGAGTACCTCGAATCGCTCGTTGAGAGAACGGGGCAGGAGCTACTGGCGTACAGGAGACAGTACACCATGAACCTCACTGGGACTATACGAAAGGAGAGCGCTGAGGCCCCATCGCCGCATTTCAAGCGGCTGCAGTCGATAGGAACACCATCGACGTTTGGCTCGCGCTTCGCCTCGTTCTCGGGTGTAGGGTTGTACCCCTCACCCCCAGGGTCGCCACTGGCTGTAGCAGCAGCATCGCCAGCTAGGCTTGTCCTGCCATTGTCTCCGTTGCCCCCAGCTCGAAATGAGGTTCTTGGCGGCCCAGGCTCGCCTGATATTGGGAATGACAGCCTGTCGTCGCCGATGCGCACGCGCCTCTCGTTCAGCCAGATGGACTGCAGCTTCCTCACGACGCCATTGGGGGAGTTCACGTTCGGCGGACAGCTCGCGGCGCTGCTCTTCCTCGCAGAGCTACCATCAGCAGCAGCAATTGAACAGGACTCGTGAGCGCTCGTCAAGCGCATGCAGTCGGATTCATACAGCAAGACATGATGGCTATATTTTTACCCTAACGTGGACGTTGTCCAGCGTGATAGCTGAATATTACCCTACAATCCATGTCTGGACAAAAGTACGCTTTTCAGTACACTTGTTTCAACCTGCATTCAGCAGTATAACCTATAGCGTACATGGCTGGGCACGTCGTTGAGAAAAAGGCAACTTGCCAAAAATGGCGCCAACTCCAAATGAAGCTGAGCTGTTATCGCCGCCCGATGACGACGACGCCGCTGGCAGCAGCAGCCCACAGCAGAGCATTGAAGGCAGCACTATCACGCAGTGCCTCCCAGCGGAGCTCAAGCATCGCAACGTCGTGTTTCTGTACTCGAAGCCGTACTTTGACGCGCTGCAGCTGCTGCCCGTGCACAGCCAACGCGAGCCCATGACGTTCGCTCTTATGCGCACGCTCGGCCTCATGCAGCCAGGCAAACCGCAGTGCATCGCGCCTGCAAAGGCAACGCAAGCGCATCTGGAACTGTTCCACAGCAAGGAGTACATTGACGCGCTCATTAAACACGACGACATCAGCAGCGTAACAACACCAACGGACCAAGAAGAGCTCGAGCGCTTTGGCCTCGTCGACGACGCGTACGTGTTCTCAGGCGTGTGGCGGTACTGTCAATATGTCGCTGGGGCCAGCATCACAGCCGCCGACGCGTTGCTGCATCTCATGCGCAAGCGAGCCGACAGCAGCATTAGCACCAACGCTCCATGTGCAGCACCAGTCGTGATCAATCTGGGTGGCGGACGGCACCACGCGATGCGCAGCAAGGCAAGTGGGTTTTGTTATATAAACGACATCGTACTAGCCATCCAGCGGCTGCTAACAAGAGGCGGTCCGGCCATCAACAGCGGCATACTGTGCGTGGACATGGACGTGCACCACGGCGACGGCACGCAGGAGGCGTTCTACTTTAGCGACAGCGTCACGACCGTTTCCTTCCACCTGCACGAGCGCGGCTTCTTCCCAGGCACTGGAGCTGCTGGATCAGTGGAGCATGGTATTGGTCGTGGCAAGTTCAGGAACATTAATGTCCCACTTAAGCGCGGGATTTCGGACGCCGCGTACACTGCGCTCTTCAAACGGGTGGTGGGCCATGCAGCCGAGCAGCTCAAGCCCCAGGTGGTGGTGCTCGTGTGTGGCGTGGATACCCTATCCAGGTACGAATGACTGGTCAGTACTGGCTCGTGACATGGGCTGATGCAATTTATAATACTGTATGTGTAGAGACTCGCTGGGCGGCTTCAACCTCACGAGCGCCGGCATCTGCGCGTGTGTGGATACACTCCTGGGCTTTGAGCTGCCGCTGCTGCTGTTGGGTGGTGGGGGTTACAGTGGCGCAGACGCGAGCAAGTGCTTTGCGGAGGTTATTGCCACCGTCCTGGGCGTTAAGGACACGCTGCCGGAGCGCATTCCTGAACACGAGTTCTATCCAAAGTACGTGGCTCCATGGACTGCGTAGTATCACCAGTGAACTAATGCACTTTGTTATTCTCAGATACGGCCCCGACTTTCGCCTGAGCACAAGCGCTGTGCTGCATCGCCCCGACCAGAATTCCCAGGAATCGCTGGACGCAGCAGGAGACCAGGCAATCGAGACGATCGACCGAGCTCTTCAGCTGCAAGTGGATCGCGAGGCGAGTCGCATTCTCACGAACAACAAGAGGAAACGGTAGAAAATGGTTTCCTCTCATGACGATTTGCTCATTTTTAATTAGTACCTGACGCTGCTGGGATTAATCTCTTCTTTCGCAATGAGCCACAGTTGTCGGGAGTATTTACTAACTCTGTGAAGAGAACGCTGTTGGGCGAGTGGCACCAGAGTCAAAGTGCCGCTGCTGCTGCTGCTCTGGCTGGTGGTAGAAGAAGTTGAAGTTGAGCTGCGTGAGGATCTCGGCCACGTGCGGCGATGCGCCGTGCTTCTCCATCGCAGTGAGCATGACGACGAGGAAGTGCGACTGGCGCCTGAACTCGCTTGCGGCCTTCGTGATCTCGTCATTGATGACTTTGTGCTCCCGGCGCAGGAGAATATGCTGGTGGTGGCCATCCTGCTGGGCTCTCTCTGAGCTGGGAAGAGCGCTGATTTCATCACCATCCTTGAGCTCTTCGTCATAGTTGAACTCGTCCAGGTCGATGGGGACGTTCTTGGTGGTGATGCCTGGAAAATATCGTGGGATGTTGCGCTCGACCGTGTTCACGAGCTCGTCCACTTGGCTCACGAAGCGCATGATGTGGTTGAACGTTGTGAGGATGTACTGGATCACCGTCGTGTGCTACGAATAATCACATTAAATGCACAAAGTATAATTTATTTTTGTGTTTGAGCCTACCAACCACGCCACCATACAACAGCGAAGGAGAGCCAAACCTTTTCGAGGAGGAAAAATTTGTTGAGCAGTTGATCGAGGTGCTTATCGTGCGCTTCGTCCATCTACAGAATCACAACGTACCAGTAAGCTTCGACACGCTGGCAGCATCATCAAGTAACGAATGCATACCGTGGCGATGCTCTCGGAGGTCTCGAGCACTTTTCTAATGTCGTCCCAATTTGTGTTGGACACCTGCATGCACAAAGTAACATTGTTGGAAAAGCTGGGCAAGTTGGAAACAAAAGATCTGGCAAATATTATTTCTGGGATGGAGGCACTCACCTGGCTCGAGAGGTAATTCATGAGGCTCTTTGTATAGTGGAGCATGTCATTCACCTGCACGAGCACGCCTCGCATATCGCACTCAATCCTAACATCCCCATACAACAGCATCTCATTAGACCCAGCAAAAAAAACAAAAATATTTAAGCTTCGCTAGTAATCCTGAGACCACGATCCTCAACGTACAGATGGAAGCAGCGCTTCTGTCGCAGGTTGCGCTTGAACTGTCATACACAAGCCAGGCACTGCTCAGTCACAGAGTCAACCAGATTCTCTATCATCACAAAGTACGTACCTTGATAATCGCAGACTCGACCGCCTTGACCTGCAGCAGAAAGGTCGCCAAGCGGGAGTATTTTTGCATAATGGATGTACTGAAGAGCACGCGCAGCGGCTGCGGGGTCGAGAACGTGAAGTAGAGGCACTTGAGCGCCGACATGTCGATCTTCCGAGCCACGCCGAGCGACTTAAGCTGCGTCGCGTTGATGCGGACGCACAGCCGCGCCCCGATGTGGCGCTCTTTGGATGAAAGCACCCGCTCGTCCTGCGTTCGCTGCATGGCCGTCTGGTAGAAATGGTTGATGCTCTCGCTATCGGCCCACGTGATCGGGTTCTTCTGCATCTGCTGCAGCAGGTGGGCGCTGAGCATCGAGAAAATGTCTTGCTGTGATAATTCAATCCAGAGCCCGACAATGTTAACGATTTGGTCCCATATATATATCAATAAGTATGACAGTTTTACCTGCTGCATGAGCACGAAGGACCGCAGCGCGTCCACGTGGTCGAGGTACTGCAGCCGCTGGCGGAAGAGACTCGCCATGGCCCTGTTGAGCTCTCGACACTGTTTCACAACATTTTCACACAGGAATTAGTCCTAACACCGTCAGGTCAGCAACAAACTATACAATAGTTCAAAGCTCACCTTTTGTTCCACGTGAAGCAGCAGACACTGCTTCATGGTGCGACTGAACGGCATGTTTTGCACGCTCAGCTGTGCAGAATCCAAGGGCTCAAAGGCTTTTCGAGTGTTTCCATACACGCCTGAGGCTGCGAGGTCGTGCAGGAACAGCTCTGGTAGAGTGCGAGCGGCCGCAGCAGGTTTCTTGGCTTGTCCATCCAGTTCAGTATCACCCTCGCCATCACCATCGCGCTGCTGCAGGTACCGGTTCTTCATCTGTCGACTCGCGATCGCCTCGTTCAGGAACGGAATCGCTGCAGCAAGGAACACAGGTACGAGCGCAGCATCAACCTCAAACGGCGCCAGCGCCATCAGCGCGTCCTTGAAGTTCTGACTCCGTTGCTGATTGTCTGCTGCAGTGTGAGGCGAGCGTTGCTTGAGTGACAGGGGCATGATGAAGAAGAGCTCCTCGTGCAGCACGATCGACTCGCTGTGACCTTTTTCAAACAGCATCGTGTGCAGCAAGTCGAGAAACGGCGTCAAGCTGCTCACAAAGAGGTGCAGGAGGATCTCGTACCGGCTCCAGGCTGCAGTAGTACTGGGGTCTTGATGCTGATGACGACTGGTGCTGCTGCTACTGTGAATACCCTGGACGTACTCGACTTCCAGCTGCGCGTAAAGCGCGTCGAGCACCGACTTCGCTCGCCTTGCAGCGCTCACTTCATGGTGCTGTGAACCAGCGAAATCGCGAAAACAAGCCACGAGAACGCTCTTCAGCCACGAAATGCTGCCAACGAGCGCCTTGAGCTCGCCGTAGACACTCAGCAGCGTCATGCGACTGGAATCAGGAAATCCTGGCGATGTAGAGAAGGCACTGTCTTCCTTTGTGGTGCCAGCTGCTGCTCGCTGCTCGGTTCTATAGATCGCCTGGTCGAAGCCTCGCAACACCTGGGTGAGCGCCTGGGCCAGTCCTTCCAGCACACAGCAGCGCTGCTCGTCGAACGTGTCCTTGGTAATAAACGCCGCCAAGTCTCGCAGCAGCTGTAAGTCCGTCGCGGCGTGTGCAAACTGGTCCAGGAAATGGTACAGTGCTGTTGGCGATAGGTGCGCGACTGCGATGCCATGCGAGGCCTTGGAGAGCTGGACTTTCGAGCTCGCAAAGTCGCTGCTGAAGAGCGCGCTAGCATCACTTGACAGTGCAACCACTTCAAAGACCAGTGAGTCGACGCCAGTGAGCGCTTGGAACACTGCAGTGACCAGGATCCGCTCGTGGACTATGCGATGATGAGCATGAGAGCCTTTGGCGCCACTGTACTGCTGCAGCGCCGTGTAGAGCAGCCTCGGTGTCTCGAGACTCAGTAGTGCTGGTTGCTTTACCCCTGTCGCTGTATCAGTACCTTCTATTATCACCAAAGGCTCGCTCTCGGACATTTCGTCGTCCGTGTCGCCATGATGCAGCAGCGTATCGGAATTCCTCCGCTTGCCTTTGTTACTTGCCGTCTTCTCAGCTTCGTGGTCGTGTGCTGCTGTGGCTCTGGGGAAGTACCTGAGCAGCAGCTCATCTCGCTGCAGAATCGCCTTTTCCGTGTCGTTAGGTAGCTTCTCGTCATCGCTGGTCTCATCAGCCATTGGATCGTCATCATCATCGCCATCTTCCTGTATCTCAGCTTCTTCAGCCGCACGTGCGCTCTTGGCCTTGATCCCAATTCGCAGCTCTGTCTCCGAATCACTCGCATCAGCCATACTCTCATCACTATCATCATCATCCTCTTCTTCTTCGTCGCTGTCCTCCCACTGCTGGTACCACTCGTCGTTGGTCGAGATCTCAAAGAGCTCCTCTGCGAGCCGCTCGTGGAGCTCGTCCTCTCTTTGCTGCTCGCTCTGCGCCTCCTGCTGCTGCGCAAAGAGATCTTCGTCTCTGTCGACTGCGATTACATCGTCGCTCGCGGTCGTGGGCGACTCGGCCAGCTCGATGAACAGCTTCAGCACCTGGTGATACTCGTCCGCACACAGCGCCGCCAGCGTCTGCAGCCGCGTGCTGCGCTCGCTCTGTGAATGGATCTGGAATTTCAACGCGATGCCCACGATCTCGTCCATCACTTGCTTGCGGTGCACTTCCAGGAAGCGGTGCGCGTACAGCTGCGCCACGACGCGGTCGACCGCCAGCGCGTCGTGCATGGTTGCCGCGAGAAGAGACGAGGCATTGGACGCCTCTCCTGGGTATTCTACGCCATCTCCAGAGACACCGCTGGTGCTGGCGGGTGCACTGAGATCTGCGTCAGAGACGTCTACAGAAGTGTGAGGAGGTGTGAGGAGCGCTCGGGCGCAGAGCTCGCGCACGAGCGGCCGCCACTCCCTCGTCCAGCTCGGCACCGCCATTTTTTGACTTTCAAGCTCTTTAGGTCACTTTAGTGCACCTCAACAGACACAATACACATAGCTTATTAGGTAAGATTGTTTTCCTGGTGAAAAATCGCACATAATTGTACTAAAAGAAAAACCGTATAAAACGTACATTTATATTTTGTTTAGCGTTTGCTGTTAAGGTTTTGGTCTCTGGAATGGTGGGAATCCTTCATACAATTTACTTGCGATTTTTATCAAAGTGCGCTACACAACGACAGCTGGCGCGAGCGAAGGGAGCTGCTGCTGCTGCGGGGCTTTCTTGGTGATGGCCATCTGCGAGTCTTGCAGACTTCGCTTGAGCCTCTCGAGTTGAGCGTTGTTAAGCGTTGGTTCGTCTCAAATGATCGTGAAGTCAATTCCACCAAATATGAAGCACGAACACTGCTGAGTTAATCGCGCATTGAACGGCCGAAAGCCATGATGCTGGTGATGTGAAAGAAACCTGAGACTTCGGAGCTCCAAGTTTGATGAATTTCCAGCTCGTTGCGTCAGAAACAGGAAAAAGCGGACTCTCCTTAGTCACTATGTGACATACTCAAGAAGGGGGGGGGGG
>JAASFY010000839.1:0-14981 GCA_023334035.1 Globisporangium okanoganense
AAGGCACCTAAATTAAAGTAAAGTGGACTGTTTTGGCTCCTAAAATGGGCGACGACAAATTAACGCGGCCGATCGCAGCTGATGACGACAAAATAAGCTAATTTGTTTAATTTATCGTAAACGACAATTTTATGAGGCCTGGGGTATTTGGTGGTTTACGGTAGCTATGTACAGTACTGTGTTGGATACCTGGGATGACAGATCTAAGAATAACATTGGGCCGTCACCAATGAGAATGGATGACTCGCTATCAGTACTGCAGCACTGACTGGGCTGTGCGAATGCGAATGCCGAAGAGCTCTGTTGGTTTGGACAGCATCGCTTCCAGATCCCCAACAAGAGCTCCACTGTATTCTATTTAGAAATAGTACCATACTATCAGCGTTTCTATCATTTTTTGCGCTGTTTGGCTCTGACTATTATAGAAATAGAAACGGTTTCTATTTCGGAACGCGAACGAACACGAAGAACACCTGGGAATTCCTGTCACAGATGAGCGCTCCAAGCATACAATCTTTCATATGCCGACCGACCGCGAACGACCGCGACCGACCGCGACCGAGCGTGACCAGCGTGATGCAATCTCCGACCGACTGAGGCTCACTATACCCAACGCACTTCATTCCATACTTTATTTAAGTGAATTACTATCATCGAAGCCGACCGACATACATGGCTGCATGGTGCAAATTCCGACCGACCGACAATAAAGGTCTTGTGACAGCATATTTTACCCAATACCTTCCTCACCATCAAGTCGACCGACCGTAGAAACACAGCGAAACAGTAAAAAAACGCTTGACGCCGAATTCCGAGCCAGAAAAAGAGAGTGGGACAATAAATAGCAAAAGGCAACCAACACAGACAAGTAGTCATTCCGCAATTTGCCACCAAGTACACAAGCCACCAAGCACATAAGCGCCCGCTCTACAGCCCGAAAATGCCGCTCGCCAGAGAAAATGCGTCGCCCATGCGCTGCGCTGCCAAGCGCAACACCACGATCCTCCACAAGCGCGCAATGCTCTCCGTTGCCGCCCGCCAGCTCCAGAGCCTGAGTACCATTGAGCGACTGCAACACGAGCAGCAGCAGCAAATGCGTCTCGCTTCTTCTTCTTCTTCGATGGACCGCAAGCGACGACGATGCGAACATGATAGTGGTGAACAGTCTAAAGCACATGATAAGAAGCGCCTGACAATGACGATTACGTTGAGCGACGAGCTCTGTGAGCTGACCAAGTCAGTGCACCACGTGCAGCACCAGGTCGCCACTGCGGCGCGCCACATCCAGGAGCTACGGGCGCTCGTGCACGGCTACGTCGCGCAGCGCCAAGAGCAGACAAGAACGTTCGTTCAGGCGATTTGCGCATGAAGCAGGAGCAGCAAAAGAACTACCACTCGCCGTCAGTCGTCATCATCAGCGTGTCCACCAAGCATCCCAAACGCAATTCCTACCACCACATAGAGCCCCGCTGCTAAATGTACAGCACGTGCGGGCATATTTTTATTAGGATTCTAAGTTAACAAAGCGATGCACATCAAATAGAAATCGTACTATACCCACATCATTTATCAATTATTTTTGCAGCACGAGCATGCGGTACCGCTCGCGCTTCTTCTTGGTGAGGTCGATCGCGAGCCCCGAGCCGATGGTCTGCATCGCGGACTTGTGGCGCCGCATGTCGCGCACAACACCTTCCCAGCGCCGGAACGCCGCGCCGAGCTGCCGGTCCTTGACGGTCGTTAGAAAGCGCAAGAAGACCGCGCGGTGGTTCTCAAAGACCGTCACTTCGCACCATTTCTGGTGCGCGATCGCGAGTTTCCGGTGCAGAAACTTGCGCATAATGGCCTTGGACGCGCGCTGCACGCGGAGCTGCTCGGCCGTGAGCAGGTACTGCAGCGCGTAGTCGGCCGCTTCGGCGACGTTGTGCGCGTTCGCATCGTCGATGACTGCGCCGAGTGTCGTGACGTCGTGCTCGCACGCGTCCATCTCGTTGCGCATCTCTTCGCCGATGTGCGTCGCCTGCAGGTGCGCGAGCCGCGCCTTCGCAGCGACCACGTCGATTTCGAGCTCGTGCTGCCGCGTGAGGAAGTGCGTGCGGCACGCGCACACGGTGTTCACGAGTTGGAGTGATGCGATTCGGGCCTCAAGCTCACTGCGCTCCAGCTCATCTGTGGATAATATGGACAATTCAGATTCAGACTGGTGCCACAATCTAAAAACAAATGTATCCGCCTGATGGGTACAAACGTACCACATGCGTACGCCACGTTGCCGAGTGTCACGAGTGCCCAGTAGAGTACTTTCGAGTCATGGAGGTAGGCTTCTAGTACGTCTCGCAGCAGCATGAGGCCATTCGCATTCACGATTTCCCATTTCCCTGACGCTGGGAAGCCACATAGAGAGAGGTACACATAGTGTCACAAGTTGAGATGGAGCTCTTCGCTCAGCCAGTGACGCAACCAACCAACACTCATGGACGCACCATTCTCGTACGAGTAGACACCCAGCAGGTAGCAGCACTCGGCGACGACGAGCGCCTGGTGGCGGTACGAGTCGCGGTCCAGAAACGACAGCACGAGGGGCACGACGCCACACACGACGGCCACCTGCTTGGCCGACTCGTTCTGCTCCATGAGGTGGCCCAATAACGCGATGCACGCCACGGGCACGCGCAGCTCGTGCTCGTCTCGCTCGGGCACATCGACGCCCTCTTGCTCTTCCTGCTGCTTGGACTTGCCAAATGTCGGCGTGTGCGCTTTCAGGCACTCACAGATCTGCTGCATGCGTGCCAGCCCACTGCCCATTGCCTGTGTGCGCGTGTGGAGCCGTGTCAAGTGCGTTATGACGTGAAGAGTGAGCAGAACGTTGGGCATTGCCTCTAGGAACCACGCGAGCATATCATAGAGCAGCACGAGTCCGTTGCACGCCGCCAGCTCGCTCTCACAGCGCTCGATCTGCTCGCGGTCGTGGTTTGCAGTCTGCAGCTGAGCAAAGATCCACTGCAGACTCCGTAGATGCACCTGCGGGTCGTGCTGTTTGCCACTCTGCTGCATGCGCTTGATCGCCTCGGTGAGCGTGCTACAGTGGCTGAGTCGCCACGCCATCGACGGACTCGGCAGTGTCACGAACTTCATCACGCTGCTCCATGCGCTCTTCCTCATCGCGTTGACAGCACGACAACGCACCGAGTAGAGCGTGTCGCTTACGAGCTCGCCCACGTGGCGGCTGCGCTTCTTGCCGCGGTACACGCACGCGAATGTGTTGAGCACGTTGGTCTTGCTTGTGGGTGTGCGCTCTGTGTGGTGGCAGATCTCGAGCTCGTAGTGGAGCTCGAGGCCGCGCAGCGGCTTGTACCAGCGGACGATCTGCCAGTACACCGCCACTTCGTGTGCCGCAATGCAGGACACGAGCAGGAACGGCTCCGGAGGAGCTACGGATACATCGGGTGGACAGTGAGTGATTGTCAGACGATCATCTCAGAGTAAATACAAATTCAGCCCACCGGTTGAAATCGAAAATCACCCGAGCCAATCGAAAAGCATACTAAAGCACACACATGGGCACACACAAGTAAAAAAGACGTACTTACAAGCAGCGTCGCGGCGTCCAGGATCGGCTTGATGTGCCAGCACGCGATCGGATTCTCCTTCAGCGGGGCGAACGCCTGCACGCCCAGCAGCTTGCCCCCTCGCGTGAACACTGCGCTCCCAGCCGAGCCGCTCTCCATGGCCGCGTCGTACTGGAAGTGCGTCGGGTTGATCGAGTTGGGTACCATCTTGGCGAGCTTGCGCGTGTGCAGCACCTGTAGTTTGCCATGTGGGAAGCCGACGACCTCGATCGGGTCGTTCGTGTGGACGCCACCCTCTGAGGCGACCACACAGCCCATTTTGTGGTCGTTGAGCTCAAATTTCAGTGGGATGATGTTCTTGCCGGCGATCACCTGGAACTGCTCTTCGTCGAGGGCGCAGAGCGCAAATTCCACTGGACTCGGCGAGACCCTGGACGTGTCATTATCACCATCGCCGCTGTCCTTATGGATTGCCTGCTTATGGAGCTTGATCCCAGCAAAGAACTTTTCGCTCGCGAGCACGACCTGGAACGGGATGCGGTTAACCGCATAGTTGCACACGACGTGCGCCGAGTGCGCGACCTCCTCGCTCGGCAGGGTCTTCCCGTCTGCAAGCACGCAGAGTATCCCACAGAAGCGGCCGATGACACCCGAGCCGTACAGGTTCGTCGCCGTCGTGATCTTGGCCACGGCCTTGCGGAAATGGAACTGCTCGATCTCGAGGTCGGCGTCGGCGTCGCCGCGCAGGAACGCCGGCTTGAGCTCCGACACGGTGCCGCTCATGGTGTTGAGGTAGTAAAAACTCTTGGTCTCGTGGTTGAAAAGCTTCATGTACGTCTCGCGGATAAGCTGCTTGATGGAGCGCAGCGCCAGGAAGGCTCTCGCAAGTCGCTGGATGCGCTTGGCGGCCTCCGCGGGCGTTAACTCGACCTTCTTGGTGCCCACGTCCTTGTCCGCTGCCAGGAACATGGCGAGCACGCGTGGCTTCTCCCACGTGCTTTCGTTCGTGAGCGTGTTGACGTAGAAGTACCGCTTCTCGATCGGGTCGTACTGCTTCTCGTAGATTTCGGTGAGCAGCTTGGCCATGAACATGCGGCTCAGGAACGCGCGCGCCTGGCGCTGGATCACCTTGGCTGCGCACCCCTCCTCGTGCGCGCGCCATTCGGCAAAGAGCTGTGTATTTAGGTCGTTCTCAGCGACGGCCTTGCGACGGGAGCTCGAGCCGCCGCGGCCGCCTCGACGGCTCGCACTCGTGTACGCTGCTGGGACTGCCGAGCCACGCATTAGTCGCTTGCTTGGCTGCCCGTGGTGACTACTATCAAGGCGCGTCTCGTTCAAATGCACACGCGTCGCTTCAAAGCTTCCAGCTCCTGGAAGGGAATAGCCAGCCAGCACCTAGCAGGAGTTGTTTATTCCGGGATGATCCTTCAGTACCCAACATGTCGCACAAGTCACATTTGCAAAATCCGAGATGGCTACACTCTGCATGCATGGCTACATTTTCTGCGACATGTCAAAGCATACAAAAACGTGAGCGCACAAGTCGCAAGTTCCAAGAGCTCTTTGTTCACCTGAATAATTGCCACTGTTTGCCAGTGGGAACACCAGTTCACGCGTCTCTTCTCTGTCTATGGCGCAGCACCTCAGCGACCGCAACAACACCTTCGTCTCCGTCTTCATCTGCCAGCTTGAGCTCCTGTATTCGGAGTTCGACCGTGTCCAGCTGCTTGCGCAGCGAGCGGCGCTTGCCCTTCTTCGCCTTGCCGTGCACCTCGGACAGTTGCTCCTTGAGCTCCTGCGCCTTTTCCTCCAGCTCGCTGGCGTCCCCGTCGACCAAGTGCATGTGCTCGGGGCAGAACGAGATCGACGGCTCGTCACCGGCGCGCTCGCGACATGCGTCGCAGAGCAGAATGTGCATGCGGCAGTACTTGCAGCGCGTCCCCGAGACAATATCGTAAGGCGCGTCGCACTTTTCGCATTTTCCCGTCACGCTCGGGTCCTGCGACGCCATCGACACGCGCTGGTCGAACACAAAGTTCTTGCCCTGGAACAGTCCGCCGTCGGGAAAGCTTTCGAGGTACCGATGGATGCCACCCTGGAGCTGGAAGACGTTCGTGAGCCCCAGGTGCTTGAGGTACGCCGACGCCTTCTCGCAGCGGATGCCGCCCGTGCAATACATGAGGATCTTCTCCTTCTTCTGAAGCTCGGGGAGCTCAGAGCGCACCCAGTCGGGGAACTGTCCAAAGCGGCGCGTCTTCGGATTCATCGCGCCATCGAAATGCCCAATACTATATGTTGGAGCAATCAACCACAGCCACCCATTTGTCAGCTCCTTCGTGTGTGTGTTTTTTGCAGCTTGCAGCTTGCAGCATCCATCATACGTACTTGTACTCGTAGTTGTTGCGCACGTCGATGAGCGCAACGTCCTCACCATGCTGAACACTGTCGTGGAAATCTTCGGGGGACAGGTGCTCGCCACCATTCGTCAAGTCGCACTGGGCATCCGGGAGCTCAATCGCGACGATCTCCTGCACGTGGCGCACCTGGAGCTCGGGAAATGGCTCAACGGCGGACGTGCTGGTCTTCCAGTCGATCTCCTGGAACTGAGGTAACGCGCTCATGGTGGCGATGTACTGCGCGATGCGCTCCGCGCGCCCGCCGAGCGTGCCGTTGATGCCCTCGGCCGCAATGCGCACGCGGCCCGTGAGCTCCAGTGACGCGCAGAGCGTCTCATGGTCGCGCACGAGCACCGCGATCTCCTCAGTGCTCTCGCCCAGACGCGCGTACTTGTAGTAGAGCACGACGGCGTAAGGCGCGTCGCCAGTAGCGACAGCGGCAGCCGTGGGCGCCATCCTCGACGTTGGTCAATTGCGCTTTGGTGGAACTTGTAATTGGTCAATTACGCTTCTTTACCGCAGTTCGTTTTTGGTAAAGAGCTCTTCTGTTTTCAAAATCAATTTTTCTGATCGCCGGGTTTGATATCACTGAACGAAAAAGGCCCAAAAGCCATTTCTTCAGCTCAGCGCTGCTTTTGGGGCCTTTTTTTTGGACTTTGATCAAAATGTAGAGTATTGCTATCATTTTGCAAAGGTTTCATGCTTGAAAGGCTTGAAAAAAACTCAAACAAATAACCTCTGCAAAATGGTATACAAATTTTATATGACTGTTACCATTTTGCGCTAGTTTTTTTGTTTAAAAAAGTTTTTACAAGTATAAAGTCTACAGGTTATTTGTTACGATAGACTAAAAATCGATCGGATCAAAGGGTTCATCTCGTTGTGAAAATGGTTGGCTTGGTTTGAAATGGTTCTCGTTGTGAAAATGATTGGCTTAGTTGGAAAATGGTTCTCGTAGCCCCCAGAAATTCGTAAATCACTCGCTCTTCCGTCTATGCCGCTCTCTCCTGGCCTCCATTTCCTTTCATTCACTCGTCGTCCGACTGCGGCTTCGTGGACGCGTCGCCGTACGCCATGCGCAGCTTTCGCAGCCGCTCCTCGGCCTCTCTGTTCCCCTCCATCGAACCCGAGGACGCCGTTGTCGGTGGTGGCGACGACGACAATGTCTTCGATGACTGATTCACGACGGTCTCAACGCGCTTCGTGGGGCTGCGCGAGCGCCTGCGGGTCGTGAAACGGTCCAGCTTGAGCGACAGCGAGCCCTTGTAGCTCGCTGGGCGGGACGCGTAGTCGCGGCCCACGGCTTCGGCCTTGCGTCGCTCCTTCTCGCGCACCTGCTGCAACAAATCGTCCGTCAGGGCGCTTCCCGTCCTTTGCGTGGGGCTGGACAAATATCCACAAGACAATATAACCAGTCTGTTAGAGTCCTAAACAGCACAATATGTAATACAACTCATACAGTCGCACAGAGAAACCAATGCATACCGTGGGCTTGGCGATCGGCTCTTGCTGCGGTAGCGCCGGCTGCGTTCTCGCGAGCGGGATCGCGAACGGTGGCGCGTTCTCGAACGGGATCTCTCACGGTGCGACCAGTGGCTGCTGGACTTCTTGCGGTCGTCCCGATCGCGATCACGATGGTCACGGCGGCGCTCTCGTGACCGGGAGCGAACTCTCCCACTTTCACCACGCCCCGTGGACCGCGAGCGCGAGACCGACCGCGCGCTCGGACGGCTCTTGCTCGCCGCCTTCTTGCGCTCAAACTCAATGTCGCCCAGTGAGACCTTCTCCTGGTTGCCGTACTCAGGGAACGTGACCCAGAACTGGTTGCCCTCCTCGACCGAGTCGATCGTCGCCTCGTACATCTGGTACAGTGTAATAAGACAAGATGTCATATTAAACAGAGATTAGTACACTAACGTTATCGTGCATTTCCCACAGTTCGAACCTAACCGTACAAAATGTAGGATGAACCTTACCGCAGGCTCGTGGTCTTCGTCCGCGTACATGGCGCGGATCTTCACACCGGGCTTGAGGAACTCGACGATCGCCAAGTTTGCCGTATCGCGCTCTTGCTTGCGGCCGTGCAGGAGAAGCTGCAAAGGACACATACAACAGGCCATTAGACTAAGCTAGGTGAACAGATCACCAGGACAGAAAAATATCGTTACGTCACACTATTACGCACCTTGACTTTGATGCTGTCCTCGATTTTCTTGGGGATGCGTGGCAGAATCGTACCAAAGTAGTTAATGTCTTCCAGCAGCCCCACGAGCCACTCGCCAATCGTCCTGTCAGCAACAAACAAATAAATAAAGATAATCATCATAAGCTCATGATTTTATCATGAATATACCCTGCTGCAGATTGATGGACGTACGTCTTAATGTTCGGATTGGCCGCGGCGTTGAACTCCTCCTTGTCGTCCAAGTACGGCTCGTACCAGCCCCAGAGCTTCTCCGGCTCGCACGTGTAGCGCAGGTACAGGAAGCCCACGGCGCGGATGTACGGCGAGTCCTGGCAACAAATAAACAATAATAAATGCAAACAAATATTAGAAATATTTTAACTAAGAGAGAGCCGTATACGTACCACGTGCTTGAGCAGTCCCTGCATCTGCTTCATCGTGAGGCGCATGAGGAAGAACTTGTGCAGCAGACAGAAGCACGTCGACGGAATGCGCGCAGTGCCGGGCGATAGGGGCTCTATAATTTACATACACATGATACAGGTCAGCATTAATATTAGCGCTCACACACAAACAATCACCAGCTCAATATTTGTACGCACCAGCATGGTCGACGCGGTAGTAGATCTCGTCGACGACTTCGTGGTACGTCTTGCGGTTGCTGCACAATAATTAGTTTTTGTTCAATAGAATACGGTTCGTTAGTACTAATGGATCCATATACAGCCATCAACCATACTCAACCACACAAATGAGCTCTTCGCACTCACTAGAGCTCGTGGAAGTACGCGGACTGGAGGATGTTCTGGTGCAGCAGCGTGTTCAGATTGAACGTCGTCTGGTTCCCGTAACTACACAAATACACATACACACTGTTAGACGAAGCCGAAACACTCATGCCAACACGGATATTTAGAGAAATACACCAACGGAGAGCCCGACACCAAGCAATGGGTCGTGGGTGCGGGTGGCGTCACTCGGTCGCTATACGGACACACGTGCCCCCTCACTGCCCGTGTCTCTTACGACAGCTAATAGCGTCTGTGAGTCAGACCCAGCGACGGTCATTACGACCACAGCTCGTGTCCCAAGCCCTTGAGAGAAAGAGTAATGAAGACGCACACAAGACCAGCCAACCCGCACATATAATCAATCTACTACCAGACGGAGGACGCACATGGGGAGCTCGTCTTGTTTGACGCGGCGCGCGTGCTCCTCTTCATTGTCGCCACCACCACCACTACCAGGCACCTGCTGCTGCTGCTGGCGCGATTTCTGCATCGCATGACGCGCCAACGCGCTGCGCGACATGGTTTCCTCTGAATTTCCTGGACGTGAAAAAATGTTCATCTTCAAAAAAAAACACGGGTGTTTGGAAATAAATATGAAACACGCGTTTTATGTAGCATTAGCTCGCTATTGTTACATCTGTTATGTAGCACTATGACTGCAGCTGCTACATGCACAGTCAGGGCAGTCTCCAAAACGTTGCTCTATCGGTTTTATTTGAAATGAGAAAAAAATAGCCATATATTTATATGATTCGTTGCAGCAACTTTCTCGTCAACATTCGAATAACGATTTGCTCGATGCTGATTCTAATTTACCGCGGTATTTCCTATTATATGAATAGAATGTTTGATTCAACATTCCTCGGCTGAGGAACCCAATTTTTCCCAAGGAATCTCATTCGGATATGACTAATGATTTCGCTCCTCTCTTCAGCACAAGCAAATCAAGTGTCAATGCTCTCAACAAAAGGCGAATAAAACGCGATGCAAGTGTCCTCGCAATGCGAAGCAACAGAGGATTTGCTGTCGTCTGTGCTGCGAAGCAAAAGCTGGCATCACGAGTGACAAAGTACCTTGATGCGAATGGCGTCACTCAATAATGCCGCCTGTTTTAGCATCACGCAAAAGAGCGCAAACACAACAAATCCTATCCTATAGCATCGCTACCGAGACACTGGTCTGGTGCACAAGTGAGCTCCTCGACCTTGAGGCGGTCTCAGCTGCACTTGATTGCGATCCTCGAAAGGACGCGCGGCATGAATGAACAATTGGCTGAACTTGAGTTGATACATTTTGTGTCGACACGTGACGTGGCCACGCTTCACGTCCCGATCATTGCAGATGCAGTTCCGAAGAGTGCGCTTCCAACGAGCGCTGACTGGGCTGGGTGAGCGAGCAAACAGACCAGGCGACACAACCGCAGCACTATGACAGGTCAATTACCAGCTTTTCATTGAGCGTTGCTCAATTGCAGTGGGAGTTTCAATTATCATTCTCTGCGTCATCCTGTGCATTTCGCTGAAAATACGTTGGAGCGCGGCTGGAAACGAGCTGGCCTGGGCCGAGCATGTCTTGTTACGGGGCAAGAAACCTGCAGTCAATTGGCCATGATTGTGGCGCACAGCTCCAGGTCGTGTGGCCTGGAGCTTGACTTGCGCGTGTGTCTCGATAATGAATGGCCTGCTCGAACGAATGGCTCACGCACTTCGTCAGTTGCTTTGTGCAGCGAGTTTCTGTTTGCGACTGAGCGACTGACTCTTCAGTCCACACCAACGCGCTGGCTACGTTCCGTGAATGTGCAAAGTCAGAGTGAGTAACGCAGGGCGTAATCGGGCAATTCGGGAAGGTTTTGGTGCATTTGAGCTTTGGTTGCTGGGATTTCTATATGCATCGTGGTTCGCGGCGGTCTTGTTCAGAAGGTACTGCAACGCAGACACGTGCTTATGGCCGCAACGAGCTTTGTCAACTCTCTGAGCGCTATTGAAAATCTGTGACAACGAATGAAAAGTGCGCAAAACACCAGCAAAGATGATGATGAAATTTTAGGAAAGACAAACACTGCGTCCAAAAACTTTCAAAAAAAAGACAGAGGATACAGACACAATCTTCTTCGTACTTAGTCGGTTAGATTGTGTCTTAGATTGTGGTGCAGCTCTCATAACCACAATCTAAGACACAACCTGAAAGGCAATCACATCATCAAAGTCTCACTGTATGGCCCACTCTCTTCATGCTTTCTCGACCGAAATGTTGGGCTCTGCTGCGCTCCGCGGGTTTCGATTTTAAAAGTCCTATTCCGCCGCGCAAGGTCAGCTCCCTGCGTCGCCTCCCGCGGCTCTTTGTGTCTGCGTTCATCGTAGCATGCGAAACAGAGTTTTTTGGCGCCGAAGATGACTGCCCTAACAATTCCCAGACCGTCGCACTATCATCCAAGACGGTCTTATACTGTGGTGAATTTGTATCCACTTAAATACATTTTTCGTTTGTGTCTGTATCCACTTTCTTCAAGACACAGCCCCACCTCCAAAATAAAAATAGCAAGAAAAAGTCAGCGCTGGGCTCTTTTTTCGATTTGTCATCCGATCGCACACAGTACTCGCCGCTCCAAGATGTCGGAACGAAACTCTTCGGCATCCTGCAAGCTTAAAAGGCTGGCTGTGACGACGCGTGGCAGAGCAAGCTGGCCATATCGCCGGTTGCTTAAGCGCTCACTAAATGTGTTCAAGCTGCTCACGGCGCTTTGGGTTGAAGCCGAGCGGTGCGCCGCGGTATAATTGCTGAGGAGCAAACAGACACGCTGAAGTGTTGATACTGAAGGTCAGCAAGAGTCCAAAGCCAGCAAAACAGGTACCACGTTCGTCGTCTTGGCATAGAGCGACTCCAATTGTGAAAGTCTTGGCAAGTGTTCAGTAATATTTGGTGGTTCTGGTGTCAAATGTGAGGAAATATGTGACAAATGTAAGGAAATCTGTGACAGGCTCGTGTGATTCCTTGGTGAGTAATTACATTGTACAGCGCTCGTTTCTACTCATTTGATGAAACAGAGCTGGACAAGTTGATGCGGCACAACATTCTCCCAAGCACGCCCTATTGTCGCCTGCACCCAAAAACTCGACCAATGTGTTGCAGACCTTTCGTGGCTTTTGGGTAAAATGTTATACGAGACTTGATTATCGGTGAGTCGTAATTCCATCTATCACTTGGCAGCCTTTCATTCTGTTCCAAATGCTTCTACAAATTCCAGGTCTAAAATATTTGGCACCGTTTTATTTTTTTCAAAAACCAACCATTCAGCTGGCTATTTTATGTCGACTGATAGGGTTGCTTTTTGCAAAAGTAGCAGAAAAAGGAGCTGGGTTCCGATTCGCCAGTTCACTTGAATTCACTATGGCCACGAGCTGACGGCTTGCGAGTCCCACCATTCGGCGGTCCAAATCCAAATTGAGCAAAATATTTCTGCCAGTACAGTACATAGTACTTGTGAAGAGGCCACTTTCAAAAGCTCGCTTTCTCCCAACGAGACATCAGTCGAAGAGCGTCTCACAAAGCGAAGCGACCTGCCGTGCCGAGTCGCATATTCCTATCAGCAGCTACTAATACCAGCACCTCTGAAGCCAGCAATTCCAGCAATACTGTGGAGCAATACGAAGGCGAACGGCCTTCCTTTTTTCTGAAAAGGCATCTGGCGCGTGCGAATAGTTGAAGGCGGTCGACTCAAGGGGTATTACTGATCCGTGTCGCGAAGGGTCTAACGAGCAATTCGAAATGGAGAGACGAGCAGCTACTACAACAGCAGCAGGGCCGCGCACAGGCGGATTTGCGACCGTAACGCCAGCGTTCATTGACACATCCGAGCTCTCGCACGTCAGCGACGACTTGGACTCGCCCGTGCGCATCGAGGAGCACCCGAGTCTGTCCGACATGTCATTCCGCGCGTCGCAGTCCTTCTCACAGACCACCACCTCTCAGCGCGGCGGCGGCGGCAACAAGATGGCGGCGTCGACGCTCGGCGAGCGCCTGACGATGATGAACATCCCGATGCAGGAGCTCAAGGGCACGGTGTACTACGGCTGGCTCTGGAAGAAAGGCTCGTCGTTCAAGACGTGGAAAAAGCGCTTCTTCCTGCTGCACGGCCGCGCGCTCACGTACTACACGCAGTGCTGCGTCATCGCGACCGACTCGCTGGGCACGCAATGTCTCGACGTGTCCGCGAAGGGCGGGCTACGCGTCGCGGGCGTCGAGCTCACGAACGAGACCAAGTACGGCATCAAGGTCACGAGCTCCAGCGGCCGCGTGCTCTTCATCCAGGCGGGCGACCAGGGCGCGCGCATGCAGTGGCTCGAGGTGCTCGACGACGCACCGCGCAAGAAATTTCTCGAGTCGACGATGCGCGGCACGACAATCAGCGAGTACCCGCTGTCGTCCAGTCGGTCATACACGCCGCTGGACTTTACCAACTCGACCGGCTCGTCGAGCTCGTCGTCATCATCACAGGACGGCGGTGGCGCGACGGCGTCGTTCCAGAGCTCGCTGAGCACCATGAGCAGCAGCGAAGGCGAGGAGGAGTTCTCCGGCAGAAGCGACAAGCACGGCTGGCTGCAGCTGCGCAGCGGCGTGCTGCACTCGTGGAAGAAGCGCTTCGTGACGCTCCTGGACGGCAACATCACGATCACGAGCCACCGGCGCAGCAAGCGGCCACAGGACAAGAGCTACGCCGTGATCGCGTGCACGCCCTTCAGCGGCCACGCACACGCGTTCTGCGTGCGCCTCGATAGGAACAAGGAGTTATATATGTCGGCGGCGTCCGAGACCGACGCGGAAGCCTGGATAGAAGTGTTCAAGAACTGCCTATAGTGTGAAAGGCCACCGTCGTCAAGCCAAGCCAACACCATACAAGAGCGTCCGTCCCACGCGAGCATCGGTGCGAAGAGCGAAGCACCACCCGCGCAAGCATGGAGATGGAGAGATGCTCATATTAACGTTAACGATAAACCCGTAATTATAATGAAAAGCCAGTCAAGCCACGGCACGTTATTGCCGTATCCACCACCACGGAGAGGTGAGGGTGCCATTGCTGTGCTATTATTAGACGAGAACAGATTTGCGCATGACTGATGACTGATAAATGCATCAGCATATTTCATTTATTAGCATATCACAGATATGCTAATAAATGCCCCTCGATGCATGCAATACTGGTCGCCCACGTCCATCATCGACGAGTTCAGTTCAGATAACGCCGGGAAAACTCCCACGACTAAAAAAACACGCTATCTCAAAGTGGTATTTTTGCTTTGTGTGGAATCAGTAACAATCATTTTGGCCAATTAGAAGACGCAAAATTCTGCATTTTTAGCCAATCTGAATAACGACAAAATCTGTGGCGGGGAGCGCGCTTTGGGAATGATTGGCCGTGAAATTCAAACAAACGAGCTGCTCCGTTCATTCGTGTTCTGAAGCAATGGGAAGGCAGACGACGTACGACATCAAGAAGAAGAGGAAGGCGCTGCGAATCATCAAGAAGGTTGGTACCGTAGAGACTGGGCGCCTTTTGGGTGTCGGACTCTTCGTGGCTGGAAAGAGCGCGCGGAAGCTATTTTTGCGTTTACAGGAAGCAAATAGCGCAAGACAACGGGTGGGCAGGGCGCAAAGGGGATCGTTCCTTTTGCGCATGATTTAATTTTGTTTATGAAAGACGTGCGACACTCGGAAGAAATTATGTCTACCATACGTATGATATTCTTTATTAAGCAATCATACAGCTCGTGGCTCAAGGGCATATAAGACAAGGATTCGGCAAAAGCGTTCAACGACCTCATACGATTGTGTCAGCGTAATAATAATAGAACACATGACAAACAAATCCATACTTATTACGTTTATTCTGACGAAACAATTGCTGACTAAACTCTATGTCAGTTATTAAGTCACATAGTTTTCTACACTTTATTTTTGAGTGAGCAATCGGATTGAGCTGTGATCTTCAGAGGGCACGGGCTGGACACTTCCTGATACACTGCAAGAAACCGCAATTCAAAAG
>JAASFY010000840.1:0-14977 GCA_023334035.1 Globisporangium okanoganense
GATTTCTTCGTAGATAATCGATTTCATTGGACAATATCGGGACTTTTTCAACTCCATGTCACTAAAGTGCATTACGTATGGTTGCGCTGACGCAGATTTCAACTGCCGTGAGCTCTGACTGGCATCATGCCTCGAGCTACACTTGCCGGCGTTGATCACAAGCGTGAATGGCGATGCCATGAACGACGCGCAGTAGTGAAGATGCGGTGCGATGGCGCCAGTTGGTGGATACAACGATCGTTGTGGCGCGCTTGACAGGCACGTGCATTGCACGTGGCGTGAGACACAGCATTCCAATCCGCGTACGAGCCACGACAGCAATCATCGCAGGCAAGTAATCTCTCAAGGCACAGTCAAAGCAATAATCGTGTTTAGATTAGGCTACAGCACTGCGCTTGTCGGTGCTCGCTTCAAGTTCTTTTCGCTCTTGCTATCTTGCAAGTGTGTATGCAGCAAACACAAAGAGAGGCAAGACAAAGCAAGAAAACGCCAACAAGGTGCGATCGCTGCAACGTGAACGATGTGTAAAGCCGTAAAAGAACTGACTTAAACTCTGCTTCTTGACAGAGAAACCGAGCAGCGAGGTAGCAGCTCGCTGTTGCTGTCAGATCGCAAGCCGTGCGCCATCAGTGTTTGTAGTCGCGCGCCATCAGTATTTGTCGCCGCGCGCCGGATCGCGATCGCAGTCGAAAGATCCCAGGCAGCGCAATGGGTAATGGCGGACGCGTACGAGTTCACGCGATCGCATTCAGATGCTGAACACAAGCTCGGTAGTGAGTGAGTGGAGGACAGCATGTTAACACAATGTGGCGACCATGCTTGGAGTCATCCATGGATGAAAACGCTAGAAGCGTCTGTTACGTCAGGATTCGTTCCTGGCGACCCAGCTGGAGAAGCGTTCATGGCCGCAGACGCAAGAAAGCCGATGCAAAACCAAGCATAAATTGAGACTAGTCGCATCGGCTCGCCGCCGCAGATTGTCTCGGGGAAGGCGCGATCCAAGCAACGACTTCCAGAGCAAGATCGTGTCGAAGGCTGGTACTTCAAGATCTCGGCGCGCACAGACAGCGGCCACCCGCCATGCATTGAGCAGCACTCACTTTGCGATTGTCGCCGTGACACACAGTCCAAGCTTTCACTAGGATTCGCGACCAAGCTTCCTCCAGCATTCCAGTCGAAGCTTCCAGCCACAACAAGTACCGCCATGGCGAGGAGTGGAACACGCGTGCCGATTGCTGTTCATGACGCGGTGGAAGCATTCTTGTCGTCTAGCTTCACGCTGCGGCCTCCAAAGAAGACCGAGACGTCGCTCATATTGTTTTGGGGCGTTCGCGTAGACTACGTCTTGGAAGGCGAGCCAGTCTCCGGCTGGATCTGCCTCGGCAGTGACGCATGCCGACGTGCCAATAAGTTTTTCCCACTCTACAGCGGCAAGACTTCGAATGCAACCAAGCACCTCAAGGATCCACACGATGTGTCGTCCAAGAAGACAGTTGCACTGTTTGACCGGAAGAGAAGCCGCGAAGAAGAGTTTGAGCGCCTTAAGAATTCGGATATCTTCAAGGAGAACCCTCAGCGCCTGAAATTGCTACTCGAGACGCTTCGAATCGTGTTCAACAACTTGCCATTTCGGGTTGGCGAGTACGAAGAATTTATCTTGATCGAGAACGTGATCGTCGACAAGGAAGCTCGCACTCCTGTTCACGCCAAAGCCGTCACTCGTTCGATCGTGGAGCTCTATGCCTCCACGAGGCAAGAAATCGTTGGCTTCTTGGAGGAAAATCGAGTGCACAACGCGAACTCCTTCACAATGGTGATGGATTTCTGGACGTGCAAAACGAAGAAGATGACGTTTCTCGGTCTACGGGTCCACTTCGTCGACACTGAGTGGAATTTTGGCTTTATTCTTATTGGGACGAGACAGTTCTCGTCCGAGTACGGAGATCGTGATGGCGGGATCCGTGGTCCGTTCCAGACGTGGATCAACCTCATTCTTCGCGCTTTCGGGTTGTCCACTGCAGACTTCTTCGGCGCGACTACCGATGGTGGCGCTGGCGTGAAGTACATGATGCGAACTGGACAGAGTCTTCAATGGGAATGGTGCATCCCACATCTTACGAATGCGTCGACGAAGATGGCGTGTGATATGGTTGCTGACTGAGAGAGATCGAAAAACCCAGAGATGACTGCTTTGATCGCGCAAATTGTGAAGACTGTGTACCAAGTCAAGAGCGTGGAGGTCATGGGATCGCTATTTGAGACCTTGTTGCATTATGGAAACGGCGCCACAGCACGACGCAATTGCTGGACTACAAGACCCACCGCTTTCTTGTGTTGACTCGTGTCATTTACCGGATTTTTGAGAAATGGGGACTGATACGAGGAGAGACAAGCGAAGGCTTTTCGTGACGGGAAGGCTGGGGTGATAGGTTATCCACTGGTTCATGATAAGCCGGTCCCCATTCAGTTGCTTTCGCTGTCAGTAGAGTCAATCATGTCGCTATCCACAGCCTTGTGGATGCCGTGCATGTGTCTGTGCTCCACGGTCGTCGCGGCCGCCTGCTTGTCGCTCAATCTGAAGTGCTGGTGCTTTTTTTGTGTGTGCTGATGGCCTCAAGTGCCACCTGATAGTTTCTGTAGTCAGTTTTGGAGTTTTCATTGGCCTCAAACGCCGCAACAGAGTTTTCTGTAGTCAATTTTGGAGATTTCAAGAGTGGCCATTTGACAGATAATTTGTATTCCGATACAAATTTCTAGTTCAATGGACACTTGTTTTTAATGCAAATGTAGAGGTCTCCATATTCAACTTCGGAGGCTCCTTAAAAAGGGCACATTAATGCAAATGCAGAACCGGCAGTTTGTATCGGCTTAACTATGGGTCCCACTTGTCATTTTCATGCACCATGGCATACTTTTCGGATCGGGAGGACTACGACTTGCTACAGCTCGCGCGTGCTCAGCAAGCTGACGGAGAGAGTGTATCGTGGGTCGGTGTTGCCAAAGCGATGAAGTACTCGAAGAAGTCAAACGAGACGTTCCGGCTTCGATTCAAGGCGCTCAGAGATCGGCACGGCAAGTCTTTTGAACAGCTCCCTCTGCGCTTTACAAGCAACGTGAAGCCCGCCATGAAGCAAAGACACCATGTGGCCAAGAGATGCGTAAGGCCCCCACAGCACCAGCCTACACAAGTCAACGCGTCTACAAGGATTAGCGCTCGTCCGCCGCACGCAACAATGAGAGGCGATGAGCTCAGCGAAGGCTCACTCTGTGACGAACGACTTCGCAAGATTGAGGCAGCAGAGGATGCAGGCCGTTGCTCAAGCGAGCGACCAAGTAACCAAGAACCGAGCCCCACGCAGCAGAGCAAGTCTTCTGGAGAAGCTATCGAAACAAGCCTCGACCAGACGAAACGCGTTAGTGACGTGCGCGCCACGACACCAATGAGTGATCGTAAAACAAGTGAAGCGCTGCAGCGGATTTTCAAGGGCGTGCTACTTGGAGAGGTCCGTCAAGACAGAGGGCTATCGGACGCAAATATTGGAGAACTATCTCCTGATGGCGTCAATAAGATCATTCGTTTGAGCTGTCTGACGGCGGAAGACGTGTTCTTTGATGCTGGCCCGGGCGTTGGCAACGTCATCACCCAAGTCGCGCTCCGGACATTCGTGAAGCTCAGCGTCGACGTTGAAGCTCGTGCTGACGTCGTAGCTTTGGTATGCTGTCTGGTGTGGGAGTCGCGATAGATTCATACGCGGATGGCCAGCATCCATAGCATTGCTGGCGACCTTCACCACTTCTCTGTTCTCAGAGATTGGTGAACCAAGGCGGCGACAGTGCTGTTGGTACACAACACCGTCTTTGAAGAAGATGCAAACGCGTCCGTCCGTCGCATTTGTTGCAATTTCCCTGCTCTCCGGCTGGTGATGACCACGATGGCCATGCGCGCTCGCCACCGTGAGTCATGCAGAAAGGAGTTTTGTCAGTTGTGGCGCTTGGCACGAGCTGAGAAGATTGCCACAATGTACATGAGTAGACCAAGCGACTTGCATGTGTATGAGCGAAACCAGTGATAAATTGACAGATGAATAGTACTTTCATTGAGAATCACTCACTGCATTCATCTTCAGATACCATTTTGATTGCTTGAAGGCAAGGCTCTCTTGCTGTTCTCTTTCGGTTGCGAGGAATGGCCCACAGGGGCACAAACTCACTCAGACAATCGATCAGCTCGTCCAGCTACATCAACTCATAGCCGTACGTATTGAGGTAGTTCTCGAGGTCGAAGAAGGCGAATCGGAAGCTCAGCGCTGTTTCCTTTTCCACGAAGCCTTCTCGGACCATGCCGTTGTAGGCGATTTTGTACGCCTGGTGAGAAGAGGGTGCATCACATTGAAAAGCCGCTCGGTAGTAGTTCTGCACACATCGGATGTTGGCGTAGCGCTCCAGCATTTGCTCTTGAACTCCTACGATCTACACAAGAAAGCATCAGCCAGTGTGTGAGTAAGAGCCAAGGGACACTGCAGCGTAAAGCAACGACGTACTTCCTCAGTATTGATGATGCAGGGGCTTGTTTCAATCTGCAATATCATCATGTCAGCACGTACAGAGCACATCAATTGGTACATTCGCAAGACTCACCGCGTTGTCGCTCATGTAGTTTCTCAGCGTCCTCCGCGTTGGGTCTACACAAAAACAACACGATACATGTTAGCACGTCAAGCAGCAGCAGTGGATGGACATAACGCGATCTCTTACAATGGACGTCCAGCACAACGACCTTGTACTCTGCGTCCGGGTCGTCCGGGTCCGTTCTTCCATTGCGTGGCAGGTACAGACGCGTGGAAACGCACATCATGACGGCACTGGCGCTCTTTACAGCACTGGCGCTCTTTATCTCTAGTAATCGAAGCTTGCTCAGGAATTCCCGCCGAGCGCAAACCAAACGCGACAAGTGTTAGCACACGTCGGACACAAGTCTCGCCATCACCACCGATTTTGAAGTGGTATTGATGCGGATCTCTTTGCTGTCCATCTTCTCGAAATTTTCACTGAAAGAAACATAAATATTTCCTAAAAAAGAACAGCAAAATAGGCGTATAATACGCTTGTATGTGGCTTCCTCGACCACGACCATTCAAATCTTGCCAATTGAATGGCTTTTCCGAAATATGTTCTATTTTATCCAATCGCGTTACACTGATATTCCCTGCCAAAGGTACAAAATGTGTACCTTTGGCAAGAAAGAAAGAGCATTTGCGACTCGACAACCTAGAATCGCATTCCCCTCCCCCCCTCCCTTTTTTGGTCTGTCCTCACCAAGTTCAACGATTGTCAAAGGTACAAAATTTGTAACTTTGGCGAAGATTTGGCTTGATTCCACTATACCGATACAATTGTTGTTGCGAAGTCCGGGCAGCGAAAGGGTTAACATTAAATTAAGACAGTACAAAAAGTAAAATGGGTGTGTACATGCACAATACGTACTCTGCCTCCGACGGCTTTGTCGCTCGCTCCATCAAATCCTGGAAAAGAGCTGCGTCATTGACCACTGGCCCATGCACCCCGTAGTGGACGTGTACGCGCTCATGGTTCTTGGTGATCCCTAGTAAAGTGTAGTTCAAGGACCCTATACACGTAGCAAGCAATAAGAACGTCAAAGCAGCCACACATCACAGATACCCATATCAACACATATGCGCACCTGTAATGTCTACGAGACCATCCACCAAACAGAACTTGTTGTGCAAGGTTTCGCTGGTGAATCGCACCTCGATTCCAGCGGCACGGAGAGTGCGCACTTGGATATAGCTCTTGACCGCCCAGGACTCGTCCGTGAGTAACCACGCTCGTCCTGGTGGGCTTTGGTTATGCAGCTGAACGGCAGTGTCTATGACCGTTTTGACGATCTATAAATAATATCAGACAATTTGGTCAGTTGTCCATATATCAAAAATACAGGTTTAACCGCAAAAATGTACACGCATGTGTCGAGCAACTGCCGCGCACTGCGGATAAACTTGCACAGGCTATCGAGCGGATGGTACTGCTGGTGTGTAAGAACGCACGCACTATTTGCGCATCGATTGTTCACGAAGTCTTAGCAACGAGGCGGGGTGGGTACATGAGCACCCCGCTGTACATTGGGCCTGTGACGCCGTAGAGATTTGTCGAATCAGGAATAGATGGGGCCGGTGTAGTTGAAAGCGCCTCTGGCTGTGGAAGTTGATTGACCCAAGCCATATCCAGCACATTCTGCTCCGTGGGCCCCTGTTGCTCCTCCAATCAGCTGCTGCCCGTCGCCATGGTCAAGCGACTGGGCCAGGTGATCGAGGTGCTGGCATAACATAACCCGCGGCAGAGGCAAGTCGAGCGGGTTGTCAGCCGACAGGGAGTCGTCATCTGGCTCGTGCTGGTCGTTCGGCTCGAAATCGAACGAGTGGATGTCATCGTCCGCACCTTGCAGCTCGGCGTCTTGCTGGGAGGCGGCTGGCTGCTGTTCTTGCTCACGCTCAGCAGTCATGCAGGCGCGGGCGGTTTCGTTTGCCAGACGATCGTAGTGGGCCTTCATGTGCCTATATAGCGTGGAGCGGTCACCGCCAGCCTGCTTCTACGCTGCGCTTTTGGTCCAGCCGCGGTCTACCAACACTACGGCTGCGGCCAATTTCGCTTGGCATGCCTCATTCGTCAGACGCAGCACCGTGGTTGCTTCTCTTCTGGTTGCTTCTCTTCTGAATAATCAGGACGCGCGCAATCACGATATAGGGTATATTTGTCTGCTAAAATTAAACCCTAGGGTATAATCGTCCGTTTAAATTTTAGCGGACGATTATAGCCTAAAGATTATACCCTACAGGGCCGGATGCAGCCAAACCAAAACTGGCTTTTTATTTTGATAATTTATGTGGTGTGCCTCAGACATCATTGCTAGTGAGTAATGACGTCCGCTGATTGGCCCGTTCGTTTCTAAAAAAAGGTCCGTCTCTATATTTCCACTTGCGCGCCACACACTTGCTTTTTGTATGCCGATACAATCATTCTGAATTGTTGCGAATCTGTGTGTTTGTTGCTGCGTCGTTGTTTGACAAGCCTTCTTATTGTTGTTGGCGCGCAAAGCAAGCAACAACTAACAAGCGCAAATCGATCGATTCGTCCGGCGGGACAGTCAGTCAGCCGGGACGAGCGCACAACCGACCGCGAGGAGGAGTTCAACCGCAGGCCTTCCCTCTCTCTACCCGTCGCGCTCTATCTATCTGTATCAACCACTGCCAGCAGCGCGCAAATCGCCAAACGCACCAAAACGAGTAGCACACAAGTCGTCGCAAGTCACGCAAGCACGCCCTTATCAAGGACTCGACTTGCGCGCAAACGCTCGCTTTCCCCTCCTAATTTTGTGCGTATCTATCCAGCAGCTACAAGCAGCTACTCACTAACCCGACAAGACAAGCATGGTGCGGTCGTTGCCCCTGCGCCACGGCTTCTTCGCGGCGCCGCAGGTGACGCTCTCGGACGAGAACGACCTGCTGCTCTGGGGCCGGTCGCTCGTGCCGGACCTGCTCCACCACCCGGAGGCCGAGTGGACGCTTTTACAAGAGAAGAAGGGTGTACAGGTGTGTCAAGACCGCCAGAAAGGTGGGCTCACGTACAGCATCAAGGGCGTGGCCACGGTGCGCGCGTCGCTGGACGACGTCATGGAGCTCTTCTCGGCCGCGTCAACCTCGGATCTGCGCACGCTCATGCAGCTGCAGCTGCGCGAGTTCTTCGCGGACGCGGCCGTGCTCTTCCACAACGAGCAGAATGAGAGCGAGACGCTCGCGATCAAGTGGATCGCCATGCGCAACAAGAAGAGCGCGATGAACCCGACGGCGCACACGCACGACTTTTGCGTGCTCGAGTACACGGGCATCCTCGGCGCAGACGCGATCGGCGGCGACCCGGACAAGCCCATCGGCGTCTGTCTCTACGAGTCCATCGAGCAGATGGAGTGTCCGCCACTGTACGAGTCCCACCGGCTTGAGCGCGGCTCAATCTCCAAGTGCGGGTATCTCTTCCAGCCCCGTGAGGAAGGCGTGGTCGAGGCCCAGTTCGTGTGCTCGATCCGACAGCCGCCCAACCAGCGCGGCAAGCGCCGACTGAACCGCACCCTGCTCGTGAACTGGGCCGAGTCCGTGGGCGTGATCGAGGAGAGCATCGGCCGCCGACGCATCAGCCGCGAGCTCACGCTGCGCCGGCAGCCGACGTGGGTGAACGACAAGGACCGCCAGTGCTGCCATTTATGCCTCAAGACGTTCACCAACACGCGCCGCAAGCACCACTGTCGCGCGTGCGGTGAGATCATCTGCCGCAGCTGCTCGCTCTACAAGAGCGTCGACCTCCAGTCCGTCGGCCTCACGACTCTGCGCGTGTGCAAGGCCTGCATGGACGGCACCAAGGCCGAGAAGGACGTGCTATTGGCTGCGGACGCCGCCAGCACGACGCCCAACTCGGTCTCATCGTCCTTAGCCGTCGCAATGAATAATGGCTCGACCTCCTTGTCTGTGGACGCGCTCGCACTGGCGCTGCCCAAGGGTGTGGACGACGAAAAGCTTCGAGATGCCGTCGAGGAGTACGCGCTGGCGCTGCCGGCGCAGCAGGTGTCGACCGTCCCGGACCTCGTGGGCATGGCCTGGCTCAAGCAGATCGCGATGCGCGACCCGTCCAAGCGCGAGATGGTGAGCGACCTCATGGAGCGGCTGAGACTCGAAGCCCAGGACCAGTACGCGGCCTCAGCAGCAGCCAATGAGGAGAAGGAGGAGCAGGTCGACATTTACGACACGCTCTGTGACCTGGCGGCCCAGGCGCTGTCCTGTAAGTACGCAGTCGTGAGCCTCTTGGACGAGAACCGCCAGTGGTTCAAGAGCGCCGTGAACGTGCGCGAGGCCGACGTGCCGCGGGACTTTAGCTTTTGCGAGTACCCGGTGCGCGACCAGCGGCCGCTCGTGGTCATGGACGCACTGCGGGACCCGCGCTTTATGAACCACCCATTTGTGACGGGTCCACTGGCCGTGCGGTTCCTAGCGGGGGCGCCACTGTTTACGGTCGACAACGAGTGCGTCGGTGCCGTGTGCGTGCTCGACACGGACCCGCGCGAGACTTTGCAGGAGAACCAGATCGCGGCGATGCAGAACCTGGCCCACCTGGCCATGGTGATGGTCCAGGAGCGCCGCGAGGCCCAGACCAAGTTCGCCCGTGCGGCCGCGGCGTCCTCGCAGCTCGTGGCCGCGCTGCCTCGTCACCACCAACAGATGATGATGCATCCGTTGCACCAGCAGCAGCAGCAGTTGAACCCGAGCTATAGCTACGGGCCGCAGGCGTATGGCGCTGGGGCCGTGGTCACGTCGTCCGACATGGTGCCGCTGAGCAGCTACGAGTCGTCGATGATCGTCCCGGCCAAGCCACAGCAGCCGCGCGAGGACCCGGTGCTCAAGGAGCAGATGATCCAGCTCTTACAGAAGGCCTCGCAGGTGCGCGACCAAGTGAACCTCCAGTCGCAGCAGACGACCGCGCAGCAGGCAGGGCTCCAGAGCTCTGGCGAATAAAGGGATAAGCCCAGCAGGAGCAAGCAGACAAGCAGACAAATTCAATAATCATTCAGTAATACAGCAAGAAGAACAAGGACAACAGCACCATCGCAGCCCGTGCTCTTCTTCGCTGTTGAGATCGAGCCCGTGATGTGAAATTGGTTTTGAAAGTGATGAAAATGGTTGCTCTACATTGTCATGCTCGTTTTTTTCTTTCAAGGAAAAGAATAAGCAGGACTGGAATGCCTTGTTTCTCATGCAGGAGACAAGAGCAACTCGCACGTGAGGATAGTAGTGGACCAGTGAGTGCGTCATGCAATGAAAATGCCACGCGTGTACGTCATTACTGTACTGATGGAAAATGGTCGTGACCATGTTAAGAAGATGGCTTTCGACAGTGTTGAAATTGGTTGTGGTGGCTTGATTTACGTTGTTTGAGGATGTTTAGGAGAGCATGAAACAGGAGTATGCGTTCTTGTTACTTCTTTGGAGGGCCAAAGAGGCTGCCGCTCGCGTCCCAGTCGCCATCGGACGAGTCCGAGTCCTCTGACTCGGCGGCACGCAGGCGCGCGACGGCGCTTGGGATTGGCGGGTGGGCCGCAGGAGCCGTTGCACTCGTCACTGGAGGTCCAAAGAGCGAATTCGAAGACGCCGGCTGTGGCTGTGCGCTGCTAAAGAGAGAGGGCGCCGGTGCAGACTGGAGCGTAGCTGCTGGTGGGGCAGCGGAGAGCACCGGTGCTGGTCGTGGAGCCGCAACTGGTGCTGCTGTTGGCTTTGCTGGAGCTGAGCCAAAGAGCCCACCGTCGTCGTCGCTCCAGTCGCCGTCGCTGTCGTCCGAGTCCGAGACCTGACGCTTGATCAGCGGATTCGCAAGCGGTGGTGGTGCTGTGGTCGTCATCGTAGCTGCTGGAGCTGGTCGAGCTGCAAAGTGAGCTGAAGCAGGCGCTGCTGCTGCACTTGGCGCTGAGGCGCTGAACACTGGGCCTCGTACCGGTGGGGCGCCAAACAGCCCGCCGGCGTCGGACTCTGCATCACTCGAGTCGCTCAGCAGCACTCGCGACTGGAGAGGTGAAGCTAAGATCGCAGCAGGTGTCGGTCGAGCCATTGGTGGCACAGTACGTGCGGTGGCAGCTGCAGCTGGTACCGGTCGTGGGGCACCAAACAGCCCGCCGTCATCACTGTCGTCGCTGTCACTGACTGACTGCGTGAACACTGGTGGTGGTCGTGCCGGTGTCACCGCTGGTAGTGGCTGGGTTCGCGGAGCTGGAGTCGCTGCTGGTGCTGACGATTTGTTTGGCGCACCGAACAAACCGCCGGCATCACTCTCATCACTGTCGTCGTCCTGGTCAAACAGCGAGCTCTTCATAGCAGCAGGGCGCTGTTGTGGAGCACTCACTGCCGGTGGTGGTAGTGCGGCCTGCTGGACTGCAGGCTTGCTCTCCAATCGCGCTGTACTAGGCGTTGGTTTTGCGCCAAAGAGCTCTCCATCTTCACTGTCATCGTCGCTGCTGTTGTCTAAATACACCTGGGCACGTCGCGGTGGGACGAGCGCACTCGCTGCTGCTGGTTGTACTGGCACCACTGGCCTTGGTGCAGCAGCAGCAGCAGTGCTAGGCTTTGGCTTTGGAGCACTGCCAAAGAGCCCACCTTCCTCATCATCATCGTCACTGCTGTCGTCTGATAGAGCTGGTCGTGGTCGCTGCTGCTGTGGTGGGAGGAATGGCGCGGATGCTGCCGTCGGCGCCTTCGCTGGGGCTTTAAAACTCGACGTGCGGCCAAAGAGCCCACTGACAGTGGACTCGGCGTCGCTGTCGCTCTCGGACAGGTACGTCTTCTTGGCTCCAGCTGGCTCTCGCTGCCTATTGGCATCTCCTCCCATGGGCAGTCGGAAGCCCTGGGGCGGTGGCGCTGCGGCCGAGGGCTTGGCCTTTGCCTCGCTGCTTCTGCCGAACAGCGCGCCTTCGTCATCGTCATCAGAGGACGAATCGAATGAGTCTGCACGCCGTGTCGTCGCAGGCTGTCGCTTCGCAGCAGCACCAGCTGAAGCTGATGCACCAAAGAGATCGTTGCTCGACTGCTCAGCGAACAAGGCGTTTGCTGGTGGCGACGACTGCTTCGTCTCTCCAAAGACAGCACTGCTGGCTGTCGCTGGTGTGGACTTTGGTGGCGCGCCAAAGAGCCCACCATCGCTCTCATCGTCGTCCTCTGAGCTGTCAAAGAACTGCGCCTTCTTCTTGGGCGGCGGGGTCGCCTTTCGAGCCACTGGGGCCGCAGCCGCTGGCTTCTTCTTGGCTTTCCGCTTCGAGTCTTCCTCACTGTCGCTGGACCAGTCGCTGTCGTCCTCACTCTCGCTCTCTTCATCATCCGCGTCAAAGGGCGTTTTCCTTCGTGAGCCCTGTGAGGCCACAGGCGGTGGAGCCGTTCGCTGCTTTGGCTGCGGCTGTTCAGAGGCCGGTGGACGGCCAAAGAGTCCACTTGTGTCGCTTTCCTGGGAGTTGGACCGCTGTCTGCGCGGTGCCACCGACGAGTCGTCCGAGTCGTCCGAGTCCTCCTCGTCTTCTGAGACCGCGGCATTGGACGCGCGCTTCTTGCGTGGGGCCGTGGACGCGGACGAGACGGACTCGTCCGAGCTGCTGTACTCCGAGCCGTACTCCGAATCGCTCGCGTCGCTCGAGCTCTCCGAGTCCGAGTCCGGGGCCGCGCCGAGCCCGAGCGTCTCGTCTTCCAGGAACTCGCGCGTGCCGATGATGAACGGCAGCGGACGCTCGTTGTAGATGTCCAGCACCGTGTCAAACTGCGACGACGTGTCGCTCGTGTCACCATCGTCGTCGTCGTCGTCATTGAGCATCGCGAAGAGCTTCATGGCCTCGAGCCCCATCTCGAGCGCCGTGCGGTACTTAGTCACGACCGACTCAGCCGAGCTCTTCACATTCCCAGCCTCAGCCCCATTTGCTAATGGCTCAGCACCACTCTCTATAGTAGCATTTCCAGCATCAGGCTTGGTCGACGACGACGCGCTCGGGTTGGAAACCGAGTTCTCGACGCCCATGAACTCCTCCTGCTCCTCGTCGTACACGCGGTTCTCGATGAACTGGCTGTTCGAGAGCATCAGGAACTGGTTGAACGTGTTGTTCAGGCGCACGTGCGCCGAGTCCGCATCCGCCGCGAGGTCATGTACCGTTTCCTCGAGCGCCTTGGTGCGCGCGAAGAGCTCCGCCGAGTAGCCCTTGAGGAAGACGTGCAGGTCGCGGTCCGAGTGCAGCGTCCAGTTGGCCACCTCCTGCGCCAGGTCCGCCAGCGTCTTGGCCTCCGCGGCCTTGGGCTCGCTGGCGGCAGGGGGAGGTGGGGGCGCGGGCGAGGTGGGGCCACTGCCGTTTGTATACGCGGCGACGCTAGGGTCACCGCCGTTGGCGACGACCATGGCCATCTTCCTTCTCGTTCTGGCTTGCTGTTTGCTTTTCGCTGTTGTGTAATGGGGGATTTCGCATTGAAGCAGGATTTATCCGCTATTTTTCCTGTCAGTATATCCGTTTTTTGTCATTCAGTTGCCAGAGCGCATGGAATATACGGTTGCTCTAACAAAAGAACAAAGTGCACAATCGTTTTGGTTAGAGCAACGATTTTTTGTAACAAATCCGACAGCAAAACTTTGTTAAACCCGCATGGAGAAATTAACCCCAAATAAAAACGTAAGAAAAAACGTTTCTAATTATTATAAACATATTAGAAACGTTTCTAAGAGACGCCCTCTTTTCCGATACATTTGCCTTGACTTTTTGCCATTTTCCAATGTATGGAGTTTATATCAGCATTAGTTTTCGCTCTTCTTAACTATCGAAATGACTTGACTTTTCGCCCCCTCTGTTTCATCATCTGGATATACAGTACTCAATCATATAGAAGCCTCAGAGGCGTGACAACAAACAAAATGTGTCGATACATTGGGTTTATTGGGTGTGACATGTTGAAGTTGCCTTCGAAGCTCCACACTTGGCATTCTCACACCACTATGTACTACCAACTGCTACTAAACCATCGCAAACACACATACACAAGAGACGAATCACTACAATCACTAGCTGCAGAAGCCACCACATCAGCCACGAAGGCGACGTGTGGTGCTCTGCGCGTTGAGCAGTGAGGTGCAGTAGCTCTTCGCAAAGTCGTTCGCTGGGCTCGCGCAGAGCTTCTCGAGGTCGCTCGTGCTCTTGACACTCGCAGCTGCGCTGTTGAGGTTCGAGATCGCGGTGGTCACGCTGAAACTCGCGGCCGCGGCCTCAACCGAGTCAATCGACGTAGTCGTGGTGCTGCCCATCGTCACAGGCAGACTGGCGAGGAGCTTGGCGTGCGCAAAGTACAAGTCCTTGACCTGCGTGTGCAGCGTGATGCCGACGATCGCCACGTGGTCCATCTTGTTCAGCACAGGCATTTGGTTCCACTTGCCAACGTACGACGTGCCCTTGAACGGGACGAGCGAGCCCATGAAGTCGCGGAACTGGGACTCGACGGGCACGACGCCGTCGTTGGACTGCCAGCTCGTGCCGTAGCCGTTGTCGGGCGTCCAGCGGCTGCCCAGAAATGCCCCGATAACCTGGAACGTTGGCAACATCGTGAGCTTGTTGGGCACCTGGATGGGGCGCAGCAGCCAGTCGAGTGACGCGTGTGTGTCCTGCGTCGCGTAGCTGTAGTAGTACACCTTGGGCAGCGTCTTGACCCACGAGCTCTCCTCCTTGGCGCCCGGCACCGACGTGCTCCACAAGCACACGTCCTTGAAGCCCGGTGCAAAGATCTTGCTCGCAAACACGCGCTCGAGGTACGCCTTGAGCGTTTCGGTGGCCCGCTTGGGCGTGATCCCCCACTGATCGAGCTTGGTGTCGTAGACGACCTCGGTGATCGACCCGCCGATGTTGAGCACTGAGAGCGCGCCGATGACTAACCCCACGACCGTGTCGCCAATCTCTGAGAGCGCGTCGGCGAGAGTGGCGCCCTGGTTTGGGGTCGAGATGGTCGTGACCGAGTGCACCCAGTCCTTACCACCGGCGAAGAGGGAGTTGGAACTTGGGTCTTCAGTGCCGGTGGGGGAGCCGGTGGTACCGTTCGCCAGGAGCTGAGCGAGCATGCGGATGGTTTGGCCGCCCATGCTGTGGCCCATCAGGTGGATCTTGTTCACCTTGCCGTCCACGACGTTGCCCCACTCGGGGTACATACCCGCGAACGTGCGGCCGAGACGCTTGTGGTCGTGCTTGACCGAGTGCTGGAGGCCGTAGTCCACCTGTCCGCCCTTGATCTGCGCGTAGAGCTCGCAGGCGCGATCCCAGTTGCTCGAGAACGGTCCGACGGCGGCCGTGTAGACCGTGTGGCCCTGGGCCTTGAGCTGTTCCTGGAGATCGCCTTGGATGCCTCCCCAGTACTTGAGGCCC
>JAASFY010000841.1:0-14966 GCA_023334035.1 Globisporangium okanoganense
CAAGCCATTAGCAGCAGCAGCAGCAAGCAGTAAAGCTCTTGACGGTGCTGTACAGCGAACGGATGCCGTGAATCCCAAGCGGAAGCGGTCTTCGTCAACTACGGTACTAGCAGAAGCAGCTTCCAGTCCCTCAGCCACGTTAAAGGTGAATTGGAGCTTGAAAATCTGCATTGTCCGAGCTTTGTGGCGTGTCGAAAACATACCAACATGGCTTTATACGGTATATCTGTCTCTGTTGTTACAGGCCTCTCCGACGGCAAAGAAGGCGAGGAAGGCTTCAGAGTAAGTAGCCTCAAGATGGATCCACAGGCAACCTTTCGGTTCACAAACAGTTTGTCCAGCAACATGTGAGCGTTTAGTGGCGGCTGCTGTGTTGAGAACGCGAATGTCTTTCTTCAGCGCACCATTGTCTGTTGGCTTGTCAATAGCCTGCAACATGGACTTGCAGCTACTTCTAGGGATATTTTACGAAGATCATCATCACTGCAGCGAGAGCATCGGGATCGTGCCCGAGGAGAGCAGCAGCCGCGAGCCTTCTCTGCAGCCCTCGTCCGGGTCTCGGCGGTTCACTTCCTGCAGCCACGCGAGCATCTCGACGACGCTTTCGCCCATCTCCTGTCGCAGGAGGTACGGAGGTACGACCAGCAGCACGCGACTGATGCTGAAGATCACCTGTCGCCGCACGGCCGCGACACTGCTCATGCGCTGCAGCCACGCAAACTCCAGCAGACATTTCGCCATGGAGATGGCCTGTGGCGCGTTGCCCGCGCATTCGACAAAGACCCCAAGCGCATGCAGTAAATGTGCGAGAAACACGTTCTCCAGATCGCTCAAGCTCGTTTTGCTCTCTGGAGAGCTGTGCATGCGGACGTACTCAATGTACCCAAAGAGCAGTGGCGAGAAGAACCGGAGTGCGTATTCTGCAAACGCGTTCTTCTTTGGCTGAGCGAGCGGGTTGCGGCGGTACCCCCAGCGTCTGGTCTTGAGCTCCCGAGTCGTTCGCGCGTCCAGGTCTTCATTCAGCAGCAGCGATTTCTTCTGTAAGCCCATCACCATCGTCGTTTTGAAATGGTCACCAACCTCAGCAAGCTCCTGCGATGCAATGACCATGGCTTGGAGCACATCGACGCGCGACTGCAGCAGCTGCTCGCGCTCCAGGGCTTGGCTGTGGAAGAACGGGATCGTCTTGAGCGGCGAGACAGCACAGGCAGCAGCCAGCGCATTCGCTCGCAGAGTCGCAAAGTTTGGCGTGTTGTACTTGTCCTCAAGTCGCAGCAGTGCGGTCACCACAGCAGTCGCGTTCTCGTGCAGGTCGCGTGGTTTCTTCCTCAAGAGCGCTTCAGCTTCTACCAGCGCCGCCTCCATCTTCTCGCGATCGTCGTCTGCGTGAAGACCTGCGATGAGGTCTTTCAGGTACAGTGGTCGCTTGGCAGTCAGGTCTTCTTCGTTGTCCTCCATGTCGTACGCGTCCAAACTCATGTCCGAGTCTGAATCTGAATCGTCATCAGATGCTGCTTCGTCTTCTTCACTCTCACCATTCTCGTCATCGCTCTCGAAAATCTCGTCCGGGTCCAGCGCGAATGGCTTCTTGCTTGTCTTCTTGGCTCTCCGCGTCGCTTTGTCAGACTGTGATATCTCCTCAGCTTCGTCGTCATCTCCACTCACACGCAAACTGCCAACAGCGTCGACCAAATCGCACGCAGACGCATCGAACTCAACGTTCCCGTAGATCTCCATCGGGTCTTCACTGCCTGTGATCTCAAAGTTCAGCGGGTTCTCGGGCGAGATCACGAGCGAGAGCGTCTCCCCCACGCGCATGCCCAGAGTCCGTGTCCGTTCCAGCGAGTGGTTCATGTGGTCCTGCACGCCCTTGCACAGCTTCGGCACCCAGTCTCGTTGGGCAAATGGTGACGCGCTCGTTGGCGCCAGCACCTTGATCGAGTAGCGCAGGAAGAAACAAATCGAGGCGTTCAGCGCGTAGTCAGCAGATACAGCGAAGCCGCTCTGGCTCCAGCGAGTGACCACCACGTCAAAGATCGTGCTCAGCGGCGACTCGTCCTCTGTGTGTCCACCAGCACGCGCGAGCACGTCGATGAGCGCGCGCAGAAAGAAGAAATCCTTAAACGGCTTCTTGAGCAGCAGCTTGTGTGTCACAACGTACTGAAACTGCTTGCTCAGCGCCATTTCACGTGGGATCAGCGACACGAGTCGGTACTTCTTTGATGCGTGGTCAGGAGTATTGTCCCGGCTCTGGTTGTCGACTACTGCTGGGTGCTTGGACAGGTTCAGTAAAAAGGGCTCGTGGCATGACTCTGGGAGACTTGTGAGCAGCAATCGGTGCACGTTCTCCACTCGCGGGTCGCATAATGCGCTCGATGCACCACTGAGCCAGCTCTCGAGTAGCAAACTGGTCTGGCCGATGCGAATGAGCTTTTCAGAAAACATGCGGAACACGTACGAGACCGTTGGTGTTGTCGTTGTTGCTGACGCTGTAGAAGTGTACTGCTGGATAACGCCTCGGAAGAGACTCTCGCTGAGCATTGGGAAGTAGTGACGCGGCTTGAAGACCGACGGCGTCTCTCGCTGGCGACGATTGTACACGAGGTCTGCGTTCACGTGGCGCAACGTGTTTTTTTAGAATACACCAGGGCATTGCATTGCTTTCATCAGAGCGAATGGCGATGGCTTCTCACCTGGTAGAGATCCCAAATTCGACACGAGCGACTGGCACACGATCAAATGCCGGCTGTTTGGCGATTTGTCCTGGGGATATTTGCACCATGAAACGTGGATTTAGCTACTTACATACATAATAGCTGCATATATCAACAACACCAGTGTTCGCACGCACCTCTAGCGCCAGCATGGCTTGGACAATCGCATCGATCGCGCCGGCGTGGATCGCGATCTCCAGTTGCCGAACACACTGCTGGATCGTGACTTTCGCGTCCTCGTGGCTGTGGTCCGCCGCGTTCGCTGGTAGTGTCATCACTTGCGCATTCGACAGCGATGTGTTTGCGAGCGTCATCGCCAGTACGTCCACCGCTTTCATCGCGGGCACGTGGCTCACGTCAAAGAACGCGTCGATCGCATCCGCTCGCTGCTGCTGTGTGAAGCAAATCTCCAAGCTGACCGTCGCAAAACCCAGTACGAAGCCAGCGACATCGCGGTAGAATTGATCCAGGTACAGGTCCTATGTGAATACAACACAGGAGCGTGCCCAGCGCACATACAGCGTAAGATGACAAGGATACATACTTGGTGAATGAAAGACACACGATGACGCACCTTCCAGCCGACTGGGAACTCGTCAGGACAGTGAAGAGGCCGCGCGAGCACCTGGAGCTTGCTGGAGGCGTCGCTGATGTCGTAGCGCTGCTCTGCGTCGCGGATCTCACGCTTCTTGGCGTCGATGAACGCACGCAGTAGCTGGGCATCGCTGTTGCTCCGCGTTGCTGCCATCATCATGGGGCTCAAATCAAACAAGGAAATACTAGTTAAGTGCGGTCTGCCGTTGGAGCAGATTTTGACCAATCCCTGTGAGGACAAACAGTTTATTTGTCTTTATGTCCAATGGGAATGCATCAAGGTGATTCGCGCTATTTTGATGCAAAATGGATTGATGCTATGCATGAGTTGCTGGATTTGGGGGGATTTGCTACATAATTAACACTTTACTTCTATAATTCACTAGTAAATACTTTTAAAAGATACTCTCTACATTCTAAAGCCTGATTTGAAATGTAAAATCATCAGTATATTTCCTGGATAACGGACAGTAATACCATGGGTTGCTGGCGGTAAAAATGCGGTTGCCCCCCTTTCCCCCTTCATCCAGGAACCCGCATTGGGAAGCCACATTGGACTTCTCCTTCGCTCATTCCTACGTGCGCGCCATCGAGAGCAGATACATATCGACGCGTTCGTTGCGTGCGTGTGGCGACACCTCCTTATTAGCGCTACGCCATCTTCACCAGGTGGTAGCAGTCAGTCACCTGCAGTCAGGCGGAACGGCGAGTGAAGAAAAGAAACTCGCGTGTGGCTGCAGAGAGTGGCGTGCGCAGGCTGTTGTGCCGTCGTATAAGCGAGAGAGAGAGCGAGGATACGCTTTCTCCAGTTACATCAGGCGCGAGTACGTAATAACGCATCAGGGCGTAACGACAGCAGACGTGTAGTCAGCTGCAGAGGAGCGATGGCAGAGCAGCAGCAGCAGATCGGCGCGGCGTCGTCGCTGTCGGCGGTGAATGTCTCGGAACTGGGCAAAGCGCTGGACCAGGCGACGATCTCGACGGCGTCGGTGGACGGAAGTCCGAGCGCACGTGCGAGTATGGACGACGACGGCGACGAGCCAGACGAAGGTGATGAAGAAGATGACTACGACGAAGACCAGGACGACGACGACGACGAGGAAGACGATGAAGAAGAAGACGATGAAGAGGACGAGTACGGAGAGGAAGGGTACGGCGAAGACGGAGACGAGTACGGCATGTTGGGCGTCAGTATGTCGTTCGACGACGAAGACGGAGCGTTGGGCATCAAGTTGGAGTCTATTCCGAGCGCTGCGCCGCCCAAGAGCAAGTCGCCGAAGAAGCGCGGTCGCACCGACAGTTTGAAGAAAATGCTGCCTGCGCCAGCATCACAGCGACACAAGCAGAAAGATGACGGCGGTGGAGTGTATGGCGACTTCAACGGCGGTGACGATGACGGATCCGGTTCCCAGAAGACACCGCCGGCAAAGCTGTTGGTGAAAGACCGCACTGGCGCGGGCATGGGCGTCCCGCGTCCACACTTGATCTCGAATGCGGTCAAGCAGGCGCCACCCGCAAAGGAGAAGTCCAACCCACGCAGGTGGTCAAAGGCAGAGGTACTGTGCTGTGCTTTGTAGTATTGATTCCCCGTGATTGGCAGCGTGCTCACGAACGATTCACCTTATTGTTCTCTTGACTTTACACATGCAGGATGAATCGCTGCGGCTGGCTGTTGAAAGAAGTGGCGAGCGCAACTGGAAAGCAATCGCAGATCAAGTGCCTGGAAGAAACCACACGCAGTGCTTGCAGAGGTGGACAAAAGTGCTGAAGCCAGGGCTCATCAAGGTACAAAACCACAAGTGCTGATCAAGTGTTTATATATGGTGACTGATTTATGTGTTTTTGCTGCAGGGCCACTGGACGCCGGAAGAAGACAACAAGTTGCGCGAGCTGGTTACCGAAGAGAAGAAGAACTGGGGCCAAGTCGCGTCGCTCATTCCCGGCCGAACGTAAGTCAACTTTACCCACTGGAACAAGATGCGAGGTTGTGCTAACCGACGTCCGTTCTTGCTGTTACTCTTTTTCCCAGATCAAAGCAGTGCCGAGAGCGCTGGTGCAATCACCTGGACCCAAACATCAACAAAGGGTACGTCTTCAAGAGTATCATTCGATCTGATCCATGCTATGCTCCAACACGTCATGCAAGAGGCTGATATTGGGTCTTGTTTGGTTGTGGTTGATTGCAGATCATACACAGAAGATGAAGACAAAATCATTATTGAGATGCAGTCAAAGTTGGGCAATCGATGGTCGATTATCGCTCAGCAGCTAAAGGTATGGCGATATGTTTGTGCATTCTCAAGGGCTCTGCCTATATATAACGTTTTGGGCATGATTTTGTGAAACTACAGGGGAGAACGGAGGACGCCGTGAAAATCCGATGGAAATCGCTGATGAGAGGACGTCGAGCGGCGATGAAAGACGAGAAGAGTCACAACGCGTCATCTGCGTCAAGCGTATCCATTCCGACTGAAACCGTGGCGCCAGAAAAGCCAAAAGCTAAAGCAACTAAGGCGACACTCTCGAGGCAGAAGACACGAGCGGCTTCTCCCGTGATCAAAGCAGAAAAGATCAGCGCTGCAACAAAGGCTGTTCAGGTGGAGAAAGCGCAGGTTGCAAGCACAGCAATGTCGAGTGCTGTGATTCCGGATCTGCAACCAGCAGACTTGTCATTTGACAGTGGAGACGTCGTCGAAAAGATCGACGCACTTGAGCTTGCCGCAGCGATGAACATCCAGACCGCGAACGACGACCTCGTCGCAGCGTCAATTCACAGCTTCCAGATGAGTCAGCGGTTCCAGAATGGGGGTAGCGCGAGTGCTGTTCCAGCCAACTTGTACGCGAACCCAGGTGCCTCACAGACAATTTCACCGGCAAACCACGCGATGTACTCAGTTCCGAATGGATACAATCACAATGTCAACGCCATTGCCCAGCAGCAGCAGCAACAACAACAGCATCAGTATCCAGTCCAGCTTGGCTACAATTCCATGCAGCAGAACCCCAATATGCAGCAGAACTATGGCATGCCGAGCAGCTATGGGGCTCCGCCACAGATGGGAATGCCTGTTCAGCAAGGAAACTCCATTCCTCAACCGATGCAGTACTACCTAGGAATGCCAAACGGCATGAACAATGTAAGGCTGAGCTGGTTTCTTTTGATCACTACTTGATGTAGTTATCCTCTAACCTATGCTGGCTTTTGCGACAGATTCCACCACAGGGCTACAGCCAGCAACAGGGCTTCGGTGGCCCACCACGCCAAATGTACCAAGCTGCAGGCGCTGGAATGGGCTTCTCCGGGAGTATGTACTCGCAACCTGGAATGCCGATGTCAACTCAGAACTTCAATGCGATGCAAGCAGGAATCTACGGGGGTAGCTTTGGGGGGAACCCTATGGCTGCTTCAGGATCAATGCAAGCTGGCAGCAACATGAACGTCGGGTTACCACCATCATCGGCTTCTGCTGCCGCAAAGATGCTGAACACGCCGAGAGAAGAGTGGGGTTCTTCGCAGACCCCACGTTCTCAGATGATTCTGACTGAGGGTCATGCATCAGCGTACGAGCTGTTTCATCAACAACGAGTTCGGCTGATGCTTCAAGAGCGCGAGAAACATGGACTTACGCTGTCGTCTGCGCCTTCACCCGGCCAAGCGATGCTGACGAAGGAGCTGGAGGCGAACAAAGAGCGCCAGAAGCGCCAAGCTATCATGCAAAAGGGCTGGAAGAGCGCTGTCGAAGCGATGATGTTGTCGAACAGCGTACGTGTATTGTGGAAGATACTTGAGAGCTGATCTTTGAAAGCTGTACTTTTGTGCTGACTTGTGAAACTGTAATTTACAGGATCTCTCCGCTCTGGACGACCAACAGCGCTTTGATGGATTTTTGGAAAAGGTTACGCTCTCAGCTCTCGATCCGACGGACGACGAGCTCATCAACGACATCATTGCCGGTACGTAGCTCTATCCAAGCTTTTGAGCTCGCATTCATTCGAAACGTGACAATTTTATTGATGTTTTGCCCGATGTGTGTGTTTCAGATGAATCGCTTGACGTCGAGACTCCTCTGGGGTATAAGGAGAACGCCATGTGATTATCCGCCATCGATGTGTATGTATGAAGCTTGCGGATCACAAGCCGTGCAACGTCAGAGCGTGACCGGCAATGCGAGCGGCGAACTTGTAAATTATTATGAAGCAGCGAGACAGAAATGAAGAAGAGAAACAGGGCACGTGATGCTGTGAAGGAGAACGTACTGCGCCTCGCAAGCACTCAACTCAGGTGTGTCCAGACGGCGACGCGATCGGCCAACCCTTTTGTATGTTGGAGTATATTTTGCGCATTCAGTTTTTTTTTGCCTTTCTTTGTTGGTCGTGTCTCTATTCGTCGTCCTCGTAAAACGCAACGTCGTCCTCGTCTAGGTCCTCCTCGGCAATGCTCTCGTCGTCATCATTGTCGCCGTCTGTGCCGACGACTCGGAACTCGAGCGGCAGCGCAGCAAACGCGTACAGCAGAATCGCCGCGACGGCTCCGATGATTACGTTACGCGTGCCCTTCTCGAATCCCTCGGCGCCAGCTGCTCCTCCATGGACGGCCTGCTGCTTCTCCGCCTCGGCCTGTGACGCGTGCTTCTTCTTTGCGATGTCCTGCGCGAGCTCGCGACGCCCCCAGTTCAAGCTGCGGTACGGCTCCAAGAACGCCACGTGCACCGCAGGCTCGACTTTGCCCATGAAGCTCCCGTCGAGCGTGCTGAAGTAGTTGGCCTGGTTCTCCGTGTACGCCAAGTGCTCGGCGCTGAGGCTTCCAGGGCGTTCGCCAGGGTTAAAGTACGCGTCTCGGATCTTCTCCGCAAGCGCCACGAGCAGTGGAGCGTGCTGGTACACGGTCGAGCCGAGCTGCACGTTGCCGAGCGCGTCGACAATGTGGCCAAAGACCGCCACGTCCAGCGCACTGGGCTTGTCGCCGAAGAAAAACGCGCTCGTCGAGCTCTCGAGCTTGGCGTTGAGCGCCGTGTAGCAGTCGCGCGCGATCACGTACGCCTGCTCCTTGGTGGTGATACCGAACTCCTTGAGCGCCGCCATTGTGTCCATGTGGATCTTCTTGGGCAGGAACTGGTTCAAAGGGAACGGGATGTACTTCTTCGTCTGCAGACGCGTCACCTCGCGGTACGTCACGGGGTCGACCCAGCGGCAGTACAGCTGAAATTACAGGACACAACAGCACAAGACAGCGCAAATGAATGTATGGTCAAAATAACAGCTACCAAGCGACACTGATACGGGAATCGACACCACGCACCATTACGCGGTGCAGCTTCTCCGAGATCATGGAGCGGTACGCGAACGACTCGCTGCGCTGCTCGTCCGTCAGGAACGCGTCAATGTCTTTGTGGAACTAACAAAAGCAATCAGATACAGGACAGACCTCAGGTGCTGCATTCAAGAACCAATCCAACACAGACGGAAGAGAGACAACGTACAGTCTGCAGATGCATGATGATCTCTTCTTTGGGCACGAGGAAGTTGCCGTCGTTGAGCTGCGGCAGCTCGCCTACACAACAGCAACAACACATAACAGGTAATATATCAGACACACACACATACACGGTAGCTTACAGTACCAGCAGCAGCAAAGCCGCACCGGTGGCCTCGTAGGACGGGTACTTGGAGTTGTGCACGTGGAGCTTGAGCTGCGCGACGCGGATGTACGCCTGCACGTCCCAGGCCGGGAGGAACTGGTGCAGCACGAGCTTCGAGCCGAGCTCCGCGGACGTGCGCGGCGTGAACTCGAGCTCCGCGGCCTCCCAGAGGTCCTCGTGGAGCTTCTCCGAGTTGGGCAGCAGCGGGTTGAAGCGGTCTTCCGGAAACATACTTGTCCGCTCGTCTCGTCTCGTTGCCTTTGTGCTTCTGGGGATGCTGGTCAAAATGCTCACGCGATTGGGAGCCCATTCACCCTAGATAATGAATTTGTGGATATTGAATAGGGCTTGAACAAATAACATAAAGTGCAGACATCACATATAATTATACTATAAAGGTTTATGTGAACGCTAAAAGGTGGTTAATATCAACAGCTACGGGTACTGTGGACGCTGCGGCTAAGTACGACGCTAGCCAACCACCCCGCCCGACCGAAACAACACAACATTCTATTGGCGCAGAGCTCATTACCAAGAAGCCCAAAGCGACGCCGCTCAACGCTCTCTCGCTTCACGACCCCCACACACGCAGCTCAATCCGCATTTAACTAGCAAGCGACCATGGCGGACACGGTGCAGGTGCTGATGGAGAAGATGATCCCGGAGCTCGAGGACCTACAGGAGAAGAAGCTCTTCTCGCGGGACGAGATCCACCAGATCGTCGAGCGTCGGCGCGACTTTGAGTACATGATGAAGCGCATCCCGCTGCGCAAGATCGACGCACTGCGCTACATCGAGTACGAGCTTAACCTGGACGCACTGCGCCAAAAGCGCAAGGCGCGCAGCGGTGCCGAGAAGATGTCGCTGAGCGACACGGCCGGCGTCAAGCGCGTGCACTCGATCTTCGACCGCGTGATCTACAAGCACCGCGGCAGCATCGACCTGTGGCTCCAGTACATTGCCTTTTGCAAGACCGAGGGCAGCGGCCGCGTGCTCTCGCACGTCTTCTCGCGCGCGCTCCAGTCGCACCCGCGCAGCCCGGAGATCTGGATCGAGGCCGCGTCCTACGAGTTCTCCACGAACCTCAACATCGAGTCGGCGCGCGTGCTTATGCAGCGAGCGATCCGCATCAATAAGGGCTGCCAGCGCCTCTGGCACGAGTACTTCCGTCTCGAGCTCCTTTACATCCAGAAGCTCACGTACGTTAACAGTCTCTGCATGGACCCCGGCTGATCTATAGACTGGTGTTTAATGCTTTCAAATTCTTGCCATATCCACCACCAGTGTGCGTCGCGAGATCCTCAAGCTCGACGAGAAGGAGAGCGATCTGCTGGACACGGGCGCGACCGTGCTCATCGACGAGCTCCCAGAAGAGAAGCAGCTTGCCAAGGACACTGATGGCTCGACTGTCTTTCCAGAAGAGCCAACAGACAAGCAGAAGGCGCGGTCCGTGATCCTCCAGGGCGCAATCCCGCGCATTATTTACAGCAACGCGATCGCGAGCATCTCGGACGGTGGCGTGGCCTTTCACCTCAAGTTCATCGAGATCAGCGACCTCTTTGGCCACAAGTTCGCCGCGGACCTCTCGCAGTTCATCCTCGACGCGTGTCTGCGCGACTTTGCGGACAGCGAGCTTGTGCACACGACCCTGGCGCTGCGTCCTTTTGCCATCGAGGCGGACGAACGCATCGCCGAAAAGCGCGCCGTGCAGAGCTTTGAAGCGAGCGTCGCGAGCCTTAAGAGCGTGCTCATGCAGGAGAAGCTCGTCGAGTGGCTCGTGACGCGCCTCGCGACCAATAAGAGCGCGTTCCTCGTCGAATACGCGGCCAAGAAGCTCAAGGAGCTCGCCAAGGCCTCGAGCAACAACGGGGTCAAGTACGTGGACTTTGTGCAGCGCACCGAAGGCTCGAGCGCGGCGCTGGACGCCATCAAGAGCCTGCTGCAGAAGCCGCAGCTCGCGCGCACGGCCCAGCTCTGGCTGCTCTACGCGCAGCTCGTGCTGCACGTGGACGACACCAGCGCATCATCGCCGCTCAAGCCCGTGACGAAGCGTCGTCGCACGTCCACAGACAATAGCAGCAGCAAGACGCAAACGAGCCTGAGCGAGTGCGTTGCGATCCTCGAAGACGCCGTGAGCTTCAAGCTCGAGGAGAGCGACTACGAGGGCAAGTTTGCGCTCTCAATGCGACTCCTGCACGTCCTCATCAGTGGTGACGCGAGCTCGTCGACCAAGATCGAGGCCACCTTTCAGGTTCGTTTTCTTGTTGAGAAATGTTGCCTGTCAGTAGCCGTCTCATGACTAATGTATCTCTTTGTGTATGTTGTGATGTTGCCTCTTTCCTCATTAGAAAGCGCTCGCGGCCCAGCAGCTCAATTCGAGCCACTGGAGCGCGCTGCGCCAGCAGTTTGTGGCCTGGGTGGCCACTTGCCAGTCGACCCCCAACGTGCGCGCGCTCTACAAGAAGTTCCTCGAGGGCCAGCTGCTGCCCACCGAGGCCACGTACGCATTCCTGCTGCTCTGCGTGCGCGTCGAGACGGCGGCCGTGGGCCGCGACGTGGACATCGCACAGGTGCGTCTGCTCTTTGAGAAGCTCGTGGACCTCTTTGGCGCGAGCCACGAGGACGCCTGGGTCGCCTACATCGGCTTCTTCACCGAGCACGCGCGCTACGCGGACGCCGTGCAGGTGCATCAGCGCGCACTGCGCGCCTGGAAGAACTCGGTGCGTCTTGCGCAGATCTCGCTCATGGGCGGCAGCTTGTAAGAAACAAGCAAACAAACAAGCGAGCAAGTGAGCAAGGGACGGACGATAGGTAGAGATTTGTGGAGCACACGTGCACACTTGTGCACACGCAACAAAGCAAACAAGCAAGTGACGGGCGCATTTTAGAGAGACGCACGGATGAACCAGATTTATATATGTATTTGATTTCTTCTCTCTTGTCAAATGTTGTTATGTTGTGTACAATATGAGGCATGAGCAAGCGTATGTGTGCGCAATGCCAACAAGCTAACAAAGCAAACAACTGAGCAAGGTGTTGCGCGTCCACCGCGATGAGCGCATATGTATTGTGCATTTTACTGTATCATGATCTACCACCCCACACGAGTGAGGCAAGCAAAGCGAAGCAGCCAGGCACCATCGCTACGATCTTCTAGACCAGTTGTGACATTCACACCTGCTCGCAAACGTCAAAGAGTCGTCCTCCTTCCTGTGTGCGCTGTCCTGCTTGCATTATCCCGCTTGTTCTTCGTGTGGCGCCGATGTATCCGTATTATTTATCTTCTCCAAGCCGCTTGCTTGTTCACTTGTGCAGTTGCTTGCTTGTTTGTTTGTTTACCGGGCTTCAAACTGGATGAGACGCTTGGTGCGCGCCTTGTACATGATGCGGTAGCCGCAGGCGCGGCAGCGGATCGGGTCGCGCGCCGATAAATAGTTGACGATGCCGCAGTCGCCGCAGATGTACTTGATCTCCGGGTCCTTGATCACGCCCGCACTCTCGCGGCTTGGCGCGCCGGCCGCTGGGGTCGCTCCTCCGTCCATTATTATTCTCGCGTTTGCCGTCGATTTGTTGCTGGATTTGCTCACAAACAAGCAAAGCAAAAACAAACAAACGAACAAAACACCTCGAAAATGAGGTGCAATATGATTGGTGGAGGTGTTTTCCTCCGCTAGTAAAAACCTTTATACAAGCAATAAGAAGGATCGATTTTTATCGTGATAAATGTATTATTCTGTCAGCAATTTTCTTAAAAAAACTCCATAAAACTATATCGAGTCAACTGGGGTATATAATAACTATGAGAGTCGATAGAGTGCTCGTTGACAAGAAACTTTTGGCTGGCTGGTGCTGGCTGGTCAACCCAAACGCTGCTCGCTCTTGCGCATCAAGCCATCGTCGCTTTCTTCTGTCTCTGCTAGCGAGAGAAGAGAAACAAGAGCTTACGAGACACCATGGCGAGCATGATGGAGTCCACGCTGCCTACAATGTAAGCCCACTGTGCCTGTTCCTATTGTATGCATAGCACCTGCTTAGTAGCTCTTCGCAATACGCCACAAGCGAAGAGCTACGTTGTGACTCACCACACTCTTATCTCTTGTTGCACAACATGGGCTTGCGTACTGACCTTGCGTATGCATGTGAACCACCAGCCTATGTTGCATGTGCGCGACACCGATCAAGGCGAACGCGGCCAACATGTGCGTGAGCTGCCTCAAGGGCCAGGTGGACATCACGGAGGGCATCCCGAAGGAGGTGATCATCCACCAGTGCCGCGGCTGCCTCAAGTGGTCGCGCCCGCCCTGGGCCGTCGCGGAACTCGAGTCCCGCGAGCTGCTCGCAATCTGTCTCAAGAAGATCAACAACCTCAACAAGGTCAAGCTCATCGACGCGAACTGGGTATGGACCGAGCCGCACTCGCGCCGCCTCAAGCTCAAGCTCACGGTGCAGAAGGAGGTGCTGAGCAAGATGATTCTGCAGCAGTCGTTCATCGTGACGTTCATCGTGCGCAACCAGCAGTGCGACGACTGCCAGCGCGTGTTCGCGAACCAGTCCTGGCGCGCGGTCGTACAGGTGCGCCAGCGCGTGGACCACAAGCGCACGTTCTTCTTCCTCGAGCAGCTCATCCTCAAGCACCGCGCGCACGAGAAGGCGTCCAACATCGAGTCGCACCCGGACGGTGTCGACTTCTTCTTCGTCGAGCGCAACCACGCGCTGCGCTTCGTCGACTTTCTCCAGGAATGCGTGCCGATCAAGCTCAAGTACTCCAAGAAGCTCATCTCGGCCGACAACCACAGCAACACGCACAACTACAAGTTCTCGTACATGGTGGACGTCGCGCCCGTATGCAAGGACGATCTTGTCGTGCTGCCGCTCAAGCTCGCGCGCATGATTGGCAACATCTCGTGCCTCGTGCTCGTGCAGAGCGTGTCGTCGTCGATCCACGTCGTGGACCCGTTCACGACGCAGACCGCCGAGATCGACAACGAAAAGTACTGGCGCTACCCGTTCAAGGCCGTGCGGTCGATCAAGGCCATGAGCGAGTACACGATCCTCGACTCGACGCCCATGGCCGTGCCGAGCGGTGGCGGCAAGCCCATCCGCGTGAGCCGCAAGACGCGTCTGGCCGAGATGGACGTCGTGCGCAACGCCGACTTTGGCGTCAACGACACGCGCTACACGACGGTTTGCCACCTGGCCAACCTCTTCCACGTGGGCGACACGGCCTTGGGCTATGACCTCACGACCGCGGTCTTCAACGACAATGACCTCGAGCCGCTCGTGCAGGCCGGCATCACGCTCCCGGACGTGATCTTGGTCAAGAAGCAGTTCCCGCGCCGCGTTCAGAAGCGCGCGCGCAACTGGAAGCTCAAGAAGATGGAGGGCGTTGAGGTCGTGTCGTCGCGCAAGACGGACCCGAGCAAGGACGAGATGGACTACGAGCAGTTCCTGGACGACCTCGAGGAGGACAAGGATATGCGCTCGCTCATCAACCTGTACAAGGACGAGGATGCTGTCAAGCACAACGGCAACAACGACGACGATGAGGATGAGGACGACGAGGACGCCATGGACGACGACGAGGACGCCTCGCGCCCCGCGGTCGCAATCCACGAGCTCCTGGACGACCTCACGGTTGGCGAAGACGAGGAGGAGAACCCGCAGATCCTAAGCGAGACCGAAGCCAACCAGGTCTCGGCCTGGGAGCTCGAGGAACTCTAAGCGGGTCGTCGTGAGCCAACTCTTTTCCTTCGCAGCCTTCTCTTGCATGGAGACAACCTAGATTTGTTTTTGGGAATGATGAACACCAGCTTTTGTCTGCCTTCTTATGTGTGTGGTAAGTTGTTGACTCGCCGCAGTCGTTCAACTCACCTTCTTCAACGTGGCTGAGGGACTGGAAGCTGCTTCTGCTAGTACCGTAGTTGACGAAGACCGCTTCCGCTTGGGATTCACGGCATCCGTTCGCTGTACAGCACCGTCAAGAGCTTTACTGCTTGCTGCTGCTGCTGCTAATGGCTTG
>JAASFY010000842.1:0-14965 GCA_023334035.1 Globisporangium okanoganense
AGCTTGTGGAGAACAGGCGTTGACCAGCAGCTCGCGACGACAATCGCCACGGCGGAGCGGTTAAGCCACACTCTAGGCACATATTTGCTCAGCGAGTGCGCTTGGATCGACTGGAGAGTAGTCTCGGCGGCCTCTCGCACGAGGAACAGGAGTGCAAAGTGCTTGCCGCCGACGCCAAAGATCCCCGTCGCACCGAACGAGCTCTCCCAGGCGTGTGAGGCTGTCCTCTCAATGCGCTCAAACGATTTCTTCCAGACGGCGACGACGGAGTCCAAGCCCTTGGGACTGATTTTCGCGGTGAGTTCTGCGACTTGTACTTGAGTTGGGGCGATCTTCAGTCTAGACTTGATCTTGATGAGGACGCCAATGAGCTTGAAAGCGCGCGAGTGGAAGAAGAGCGAGCCTCGACGCACCGACTTGATGAGCATCTCGGATAGGAACCCAACGTGAAGAATGGAGAAGACGCCGAACGTCCCCACGAGCACAGGCACGTGGCTCATGTCGATCATGAGCTGATTCGCCTTCATGTGTTCGCCCACGAGCGTCGCCGGGATCGTGCGGTAGAGTAGCGCCACGTACGCGTAGTAACTGGCGCACGTCACGTGGATCGACAGGATCACGACCCACAGGGCTCTGAGGGCGATGACCTTGCTCCTCCTGTAGCTGGAGATCTGGGGATCACGAGCGGAGATCGACTCAGTCGAAGGGCCTTCGGGCAAGCCGCGCACTCTGCTGACCTTCATCCTGCTCTTCTGTCGCTCTTGTGCGTATGTGTGCGTATGAACTCGACGGGCGCTGATCGCTCTAAGCCAGGTTGAGTAAATATGTTACAGACACAGATGAGTTCATCGCGAAACCGATGCCCTCGAAATACCCCAAGTCTTACCTGATGATCAGAAACCTGTTCCCATCTTCAAAGAGCTTGACGTATTGTCCAGTGGGCGTGAAGCCGATGGCTTAGACTTCACGGCAGACCTTGTGCCTAGAGCTCACTATGACAAAACACATGACAAGATTTGCTCCATCATGGCAGGCCGCATGTGACTCTGTTGAATGACTTCCACAGAGTTAGTATCGTCATTTCTAATGTGGGGGGCCACAACAATGTTAGTAAAACTCGTCATCAACGCGGTTGAGCTCGTCGCGGACCTTGCCGATCTCACCGAGGTGCTTCTCCTTGATGTTGAGCACCTCAGCGATGCGCGCGCGGTTGCGTGCCCACTCGTGGTCCTTGGCGCTTTTGATCACGTCGGCGATCTTGGCGAGGCTCTGCTCGCGCATCACGTCCTCCTGCGCGAGCAGCTTGCCGATGTGGATGTCGTGCGAGCCGTTGATCGCGTTGTTGAGCGCGTCGCGGTCATTCAGGATCGCGCGGCACTCGTCGGTCAAGAAGTCGTCCTCCTCACCATCCTCCGACGCCATACGCTCCAGCAGCGTGACCGCGAGCTGGCTCACGTTCTCAAAGAAGTTGTTTTCGAGTACCTCGACGGTACGGAAGTGCTCGGTCGCGATCTCGCGCGCCTCGCCGCCCACGGCCTCGATCGACACCTCCATGCTAGCGATTAGCTCCTGCGCAGTCTCGACCAAGTCCGACTCGAGGTTCATGAGCTCACTGTGAAGCTTTTCAGTCGAAGCCTTGGCCTCGTTCAGGAATTGTTGGCCAGCGGTTGAGCCTTCGCTCTCGGACGTTGGCGTGACACCGGCCTGCTTAAGCAGCTGCTTGGCGACGCGGCGATGGCTTTCGATAGCGCGGATGCTATTCTCTTGAGCCTCGAGCTGTACTTTCTCGTACTTTGCCCGAAACTGGTCCACTTCCTTGGACAGCGTAGTGTGTTTCTCCAGCAGCACAACCTTGACGTCCTCGGTTGCCGCTTTCGCCTTCTCGTTGTAGTCGTCAATGATGTTGCGTAGGCCTGGGAGCACTTCGATCTTGTTCATCTCCGTGTCCTCCTTGAACATGTCGGTCAGCAGCGTCTGTGTGTCCATGTATAGGCATCCACTACCATTGCTCAGATCCCCAGATTACAGGCCCATGTGGTGTGATACGAGAAAGCAAGCCAAACACACCTCGAGCGTGATCACATTCGCGTCCTTGAGCATCGCGAGGTACTTGATCTGCTCCGCCTCGCGCGCCAGCGCCGCGTCTTCGATGGCTTTCACTTCTTTCATCTCCTCGAGCTCGTCCTGGTACTGCTCGCGCGCTTGGATGGCCTCGTTCAAGTCCACGAGCGCGTAGTCCAGGTACTGGAGCTTGTCGAGGTGCGCTAGAAGGAACCTGAATCATCAGTTGGTTAGCCTCAAGAGCTTAAGATACCAATTTGTGTCGTCAAGACTCACGGTCGGTACTCGGGGTCAGAGCACACGGGGTTGCCGCAGAGATTCAGGACGCGGAGGCTGTCGAGGCACTTGAGGTACAGCAACCCATCTGTGGTCGACAGCGAGTTGTTCCCGACTGAGAGCACCTATAAATCACACCAAAAGCCATAGTATCCCGTGGCAGCTCAGCGATAAGAATTAAGACGCCACTAAGCTCTACAAACCTGCAGCTTCTTGAGCGCGTCGAGGTTCTCGAGCTTGGCGATGCAGTTGTTGTAGAGACTCAGGTCCGTGAGCTTCACAAGCGTCTCGAGTCCCTTGACCGCCGTGATGTTGTTGAACGAAAGGTCGAGCCACTCAAGATGCACCAAGTGGCCGATGCCCTCGATCTCCTGGATCACGTTGTTGTCCAGCTGGAGCTTGACCAAATTGCGCAGCGTCTCGAGGTTTTCCATCTTGAAGACGTTCTGGAACGACAGCGAGAGTGTCTGCAGCTTGATGAAGTCCACCGTCTGGTCGCATTCGTTGATCGCGTTCGTGTTCGTCGGGTCCACGTCCGTGCACGCGACCTTGCGGATGAGCTCGTCGCTGATCACCGCCACTTCCGGATGGCGCACTCCGAGTCGATGCATGACTACTGCCGTGTAGCTTGGATTCTCAGCTTGGGCTTGCGACTCGGGCTTGTTATCACGAGAAGCCGCGAGGATAAGTGCCGCTGGGAGGAGAAACGGCCCATAAAGCAGTTGGTCAGTGTCCTCATATAGTCCGATATAGGACTTCCAGTTGACCAAGGAAGGACTCGGAAATACTCGACACACGCCTAAATATACATAAACCTCAGAGGCCAACCTTATGACGGAGAACGCGAGGCTCATGGTGTGCTGCTTGTGCAACTGTGTCTTCACCGCATTGCCTGCAGCAAAGCGAGTTCTCCGTCCATCTGATAGCGCAGAGCTCAGAAGTAGCCCATCAGTTTGCTTGCAAGGCCATTAGCTTACTTGCAAGATCATCAAGGCGCTTTCGATAGCGCTCATGGGCTGCGCGCAGTCGGTCCCGCGATATCGCGAAGAGCGCAATGTGACCGTCAAGTCGTCTGGGAGCATGGGTCGCCTGGGCGGAAGCCTCGCTGACACGCCCAGTGTCGCGCGCGTCCAGGAAGGCGTGCTAGCCGAGATGATCCGGTACCGACGGCTGAGCATCCGCAATACGGGCGGCATCGATGCGATCCACGGCGAGGAGATCGCCGTCATGGTCACGCTCCAGTCCATGAGCAAAAACACGGAGATCTCGCAGCCGGAGCAGGAGCGCATCGTGCTTGCACTGCGCGAGAACGTGCTCTTTTCCTGCATGCAGCCCGAGCAGCTCGTCTCGCTCGCCAAGTTCATGTTCATCCAGGTCGTCGAGCCCGGCGAGTGGATCATCAAGCAGGGCGAGGTCGGCGACAAGTTCTTCGTCGTGCGCTCAGGCAAGTTCGCGGTCACGAACGCCCAGGGCGTTGTCATCAATCGGCTCGCGCCCAACGCGACCTTCGGCGAGCTGGGTCTGCTGTACAACGCCAAGCGGAGCGCGAGCGTTGCCGCCGACCCGGACATCCGCGGCTCGCTCTATGCACTGCGAGGCAAGTTCTTCCGCTACGTCGCTGCACAAAACTCGATCAACAGCGCCCAGAGCTCGCTTTTGGCCCTCCAGAAGGTCAAATTGCTGGAAAGCCTCACGGAAGAGCAGCTCAAGCTCGTCGCAGCCTCAGTGCAGCAGCTACAATACCGCGCTGGGGACGTGATCGTGCACAAGGGCGAGCCTGGGAGCGTCATGTACATGATCCAGTCCGGGGCAGTGGCTTGTACGGACATCGGCAACGACGTCGGCGTTGTGGAGCTCACAGATGGCGATTACTTTGGTGAACGCGCGCTGCTTGCTTCGGAACCGCGTGCAGCAACGGTCCTTGCGAAGACCGACGTCCAGGTCATGGCGCTGGACCAGGCGACGTTCACATCGCTGCTGGGGCCGCTGCAGGAGGTGCTGGACTACAACTGCCTCTGGCGCATCCTCAAGAGCGTGAACGTGCTTAAGAACGTGCCCGAGCCGCTCAAGCGCAAGCTGCTGGACCTGGCGCAGCAGATTTCGTACGCGCCTGGTGAGTCCATCATCCGAGAAGGCGACGAAGGCGACACGTTCTTCATTGTCAAGGATGGTGAAGCCAAAGTGCTGCAGCGATCTCCATTGTCCCCATCACGGTCGCCATCACGGTCGCCACCATCTTCGCCTTCGACTTCCTCAAAAAAGGGCCAGCCACCAGAGGTCGAAGTCGCTCGTATCGGACCCGGAGACACGTTTGGCGAGATGGCGCTGCTCAATCGCTCGCCGCGGATGGCGTCGGTCGTCGCGTGTTCGAAAGTGGATTGCTTCGTGCTCGACCGAACGCACTTTGAGAGCATCTTCGCGCCCGTGAAGAATCAGCTGCACGACCTGGCCAAGCAGCGTGAGACGCTCAACGCCGACAAGTTCTTCTCGCACTGGATCGCCATCTCGAACCTCGAGCGCGTGCGCATCATCGGTATGGGCTCATTCGGGATCGTATACATCGCGCAGCACACGCCATCAGGCCGATTTGTCGCGGTCAAGGAAATGTGGAAGGCGCGCCTCGAGGAAAGCCGACAGGTGCACCACATCTGCTGTGAGAAGCTGCTGCTCGAGAGGATCGACTCGCCGTTCCTGCTCAAGTTCTACACGGCGCTCCAGGACGACCGGAAGATCTACTTTGTCACGGAGCTGTTGCTGGGCGGTGAGCTCTTCCGCCGCATAGTGTCGCCCGCGGGCAAGCCCATCACGCTCTCACTCCACGACGCGCGCTTCTACACAGCCTGCTGTATAAACTCGCTTGCATATCTTCATGAGCGCAGTGTGGCGTACCGCGACTTGAAACCGGAGAACATCTTGCTTGACAAGGACGGCTACGCCAAGCTCGTGGATTTCGGATTTGCCAAGAAAGTGACTGGCAAGACGTACACACTCTGTGGGACGCCGGAGTATCTGGCGCCGGAGATCATCCTCAGCGTCGGCCACGGCATCGCAGTCGACAGCTGGGGTCTCGGCGTCCTTCTGTACGAGATGGTCATGGGCGACTCGCCCTTCGCGTCGCGAGACGACGACCACCTCGCGATCTACCAGAATATATTGCAGGACCGCGTGGCATTCCCTGTAGACTGCGACGAAGCCTGGAAGCAGTTGGTCATGTCGCTGCTGCATCGCCAGCCTGAGCGACGCGCGTCCATGATCTTTGGCGTGCCGAACGACGTCCGCAAGGAGCCCTGGTTCAGCGAATTTGACTGGGACGCGCTGCAGCGGAGAGTCATAGCTGCACCCTGGAAGCCGCAGCTTAGCGACGAGACCGACGGCAAGTACTTCCAGCCGGTCACAAGCGACGACCTGGAGGAGTTTGAGTCCTGGAAGGACGTGCCGCCGGCCAACTCTTGGGACGAATTTTAATCTACAGTAAAGGCAAAGCTAATACAGTTAGAGCAGATTAGCAAACCCCACAGAATGAAAACACATGCGATCGCGAGCAAAACAAGGTGGATTGCTCGTGGGTCTGGTCCTGCAGCAGGCTGCCATGCCACTGGACGAAGGCGTTTGCATCCGTAATACTTCTATTTGGTTGCAATTACAGCGAGTCTTGCTGCTGTGTAATCGTCGTCTTGGTGGTCGTCGTTGTTGTCGTTCCACTGGCCTGCGTCTTTACTTTCTTGGTCGCCGCTTCTTCATGGACTTGATGGCGGTACTTTGTGTCAAAACTGTCGTCACGCTTCTCCTCCTCCGTCTCGCTGTCGCTCACGTCGATCTCGTGCACGTTCACGGCACGCAGCACAGACGGCTGCTTCTTCAGCGGCTCGAGCGAGCTGTACTTTTTCTTCTCTTGCTGAGCAGCCGAGAGGTCCACGGAGACCGCGGACGCCGAAGTCATCGCCGCCTCCAGCGCCGACTTGCTGATGTCGTTGATGGCCGACGCCTTGAGCTCCACCACCGGCGAAGGGATGTCGATCATCGTCGCGGACTCGTGCAGCCGACGCAGCGACCGCTGTGTGAGCAAAAAAGAAATACATCATTAAATAAATAAATATCACTAAACAGCAGAAACGTCTCACTAAATACCTGGAAGGTGCGGAACTTCTGCGTCACCTGGGTCGCCACGAGCACCGAGAGCATCGGGTACATGATCGCAGATGCAACGACCATGTACACACAGGCACCTATGCCCCAGCACTTGCGGCCGGCCGAATTCTCGGCGCAGCGGTTGTACTGGTCCTTGTAGTATGTCGAGTCGATGATCTCGCGGAAGACAAAGAGGTACCAGACGACCGCGATGATGAGGAAGCTGAGACCGCTGCCGATGCAAAGCTGCATGAGGTAGTAGTCCACGACCGTGCGGCGCTTGGTCGTGACGAGCAGCGCCGACCAGACGACGACTAGCAGCGCCACGCCCGAGAGCAGCGAGAGCGCGAACTGGAGGAACGTAACGGCTGACCCGCAGTACACGGCGCGCACTTGGCAGTACTGCTTGTGCAGCTCGTCAATCGCGTTGTCGCAGAACGACTCATCCATTGCACTGTAACATAAGACAAAACCACAGGCGCATATACAAATATAAGAACAACCCACACGGTCATAGCGTTAATTAATGAGCCTGCTACAATGAACGCACCACTGGTCGGCGAACGAGTGGGCCGCGCTCTCCTGGGCCGGGATCCAGAGCGAGTTGCCTGGGTCGAAGCTCGCGTCGCCCACGTGCTCCGTATAGTTGAGCCACAGGCCGATACCCTGCGAGTAGAAGAGCGAGCTGTCGCGCTCGCCGGTCTGCGTGAGCCAGAAGGGCGTAAGCGTCACGTACCACGTCACGACGGCCAGCGCCGCCGCCAGCAGCGGTACTGCGCACGTAACCAAGAGAGACAAGGATGATGTTAGCTACTACTGTATACGAAACGCACAGGCGGCTCGTATACAACGGGCGAGCACGGCGCACCGGAGAGCTGCAACACGTTCTTCATGAGTTTTTTTCTTTTTCTGAATGAATGGCAACTTCCACTATGGATCACGAAAAGGTAACCCACGGCAAATCAGGAGGTTCATGGAAATAACCCACTGATTTGCTCTTGAATCACAACCCAGTTTAACCCATTGATAAAATAACCCACTGAGTTGCTCATGAATAACGAGTCCAGATGAGTTGGTGGTGGTGGTGCTCCAGACGACGACGTCACGCTCCTCGTCGCAGCCGTAGTGGAAGCGAGGAGCATCTCACGACCGCATGTGGAAGCCCAGTCGCTCGGCCAGGTCGGCGACTCGAGAAATTGGGGGCATTCTGGTCTCATCCTCTGTTTGTTTTTTTGCGATCCTGGGACTCCACTTCGCGCCGGTGACGCGGCTGACCTGACGGACTGCATGGTGCGCGTGCATCCATGGCTGGCGACGAAACCAGCATGCGCCGCAATGCAGATCGATTGCTTCAAGCATGCCAACATGACCGGTACATCTGTTGAACTGGAAGCACGCTGGGCTCCCTTCGCTGCGACGGAGCTCCGAATGCTGCTTTTCCGCAATTGTCCCGAGCTCCGCATTCCCACGAGTATCCAGTCGTTACCGAATTTGGTGGGGCTCTACATCTACAGCAGCATGGTGCTCGAGTGGTCTAAGAAAGCTGCGCTGTCGAGAGCTCACCACCCGAGCTGCAGCAGATCTCGCTTGTCTTTATCAACATGACTGCGGCTTGCTATTCATCCAGCAGCCTGCCACCAGGTCTGGTCGCGCGCGATTTCCCACCGACACTCGGCATATTTGTTGCCGCCAGAGTGACGCTCGACAGACTTCCATCGGATTTGCACGAGATCTGGCCGCGCGGCTTGAATCTGCTGCTGATTAAGAACAACCTGACCTCCGTTCCAGACGTACTGTTGCGCATGGACCCCGTGGGCGTCAATCTACAGTTCAACAGCATTGAGTGACTCCCAGCCGCGGTCTTTGAGATCCTGACGCTCAAATGGCTTAATCTTGCTGGAAACCCACTCGTTGAGCTGCCTGAGCACGTCGAGCCGTCGCCGACGCTGTTACAAGTTGGCTTGGTGGACACGAACGTCGCGTCTCTACCGGAGTGGATGACGCGCGAGTCAATCCTGGGCCGTGTCCAGGTGTTCGCTTCGAAGACGCCCTTGTGCACGAAACTCGGGGCCGCGCTCGACGAAGACAGCAAACTTCTTGCAACGCAGGTTTGCTGATCAACATGCATGCGTGAATCGTGTGGAGCCGTGAAGCTGCCCGTGGTTTTAATCTGCCGCTGTGTGTGAAGAGCTGGGTGGCTTCAATGCCCCATGAGAACGATGTTAAACGGTCAGCTGACCACTTCCACAAATTCCAAACAAGCCTCGATATTTTCAAAATGCACCTGTGTTGATAATTGCTTCCCGTTAATCTTGCTCTCCTTGTCATCAAGCTTCAACACTTCCTATGAGAATGAACGCGCTCCATCGACTGTGTGGACACGAACAAACAACCGTCAATCTGCTTTTCTCCCAATCAATGAGCGACCGACCACCTGACGACTGATTATAAGTGGTAATCGATGCCTGCGTACTCCTCCGTGTCCTGGCCAACGGACTGCGAGTTTGAGTGCTCAAGGCTGCGCTGGCGCAGCACGTTGGACGACGACCGGCTGTCCGCGTAGTGCGAATCGACGGACGAGAGGAAGTGGTGGTCGGACGACGGCAGCGACCGGATTGACTGCACGTTAAAGTGCGCCGTGTCGCGCGTGTCCACGTCCATGTGCGAGTTCTGCTGCGTGAAGAGGTCCGCCGTATCCGTGCCGACGATGTCTTCGACGCCCAAAATCTCCGCCAGCTTGGCCTGGAAGCGCACCTTGTAGAGCTTGGGCTGAATCGCCGACAGGCCGTCGCCGTCCACGCCCTTAAATACAATCTTGACGAAGCGCTCCGAGCGTTTCTTCAGCGTCCAGGTCTGGAGAATGTCGATCACGCCCAAGTGGTAGTACGCCGGGCCCACGACGGTGTTCGCCATGCGCATGCCCGATCGCGGCAGGCGGCGGCCAGACGACGCCACCGACGCGTTGCTCTCCGACCGCGTGTTGCGCAGCGGATCCCGCTGTCTCGAAACCTTGCGCGGGCGGCTCAGGGTCAGGTCGGCCACGCTAGACTGTGACGACACGCTCGCATGGTGACGAAGTTGCTTGACGCCATTCGTGGTCGCTCCCAATGCAGTCGCAGGTCCTCCACCGCCTGCCTGTGACGTGCCCCGTGGATCCAGCATCGATCTCTCCGTGAAAGGGTTAAAGCTCTGCTGCACTGGATCTCCGTGGCGGTTGTTCACGCCAATGTTCACTGGCGACGGCAGCGCGTCTCCAAAGCTTCCGCCTTCGTCCACGACGTACTCGACTTCGTTGATGCCCATGAGCAGCGAGTAGTCCATGATGCCAAACGAGCACAGTAAGTCGCTGTCCGCACAGAGTTGCTTGTAGAGCTGCATCGATACGTCACGGTCGAGCTTGAGCTTCTGGGTCAAGTCCGAGTCCTTGAGCACAACGTTCGGCTCGTGGCCGCCGAGACGCAGCGGGCAATTGATGCTGTCGGGCGCCGAGCTGTGGTAGATGTACTTGCCGTTGCAGTGGCGACACGTGACCTGCTTGCCGCGCTTTGGCAGATCGCCGTGGCGGTTCACCCACGAGCCCTTAATATCGTAGCGCGAGTGGATCACCTGTTCCGTGTCGAACAGGTTGGCCATCACAATGAACGAGAACTGCTTCCCGTACAACTCGAGGCAATGGCAGCCGTAGAAGCGCGTGAGCAGCGAGTTGGGCTTGGAGCACAGGTAGTCCGCGTACTGCTGGGCGATGCTGCGCAGGAACGTCGTCTCCTCCTTACTCGTACTCTTGACAATAAGCGAGCCATCGGCCGAGAAGAACATGAACGCGCCGCTTGCGCCTTCACTCAGTCGTTCCTTCGCAGTCGCCGAAAGCGACTGCAGGTAGGCTTCGTTGTTGACGCCAAAGCGCTCGCGGATCTTCTTAAACGCGTGCGGCTCGTAATCGTGGAACGTCTTGGTGCGCTCCGAGTGCTTGGACACGCGCATGTTCTCGTCAAAGGCCGCGGTCGTCGTGTCTTCCGAGTTCTGGCGCATGTAATTATTGCCAGTTTGCAGGCTTCCGTTCGGGTTCTTGCTTTGCGGGAGCAGTGCGAGATGCTGGATACGCTGCGACGCTGGGAGCCGCTCGGCCGCCTGCACAGCCTGGATTATACCGGACGTGGTGTAGAAAAGCACTTCGCGACGCAGCGCCGCGTTCACCTGCGGGTTGAGGTCCACGTCGATCTCCTCGGGGTTGTCGGAGAAGCACTTGGTGAAGTGCGAGACGCGGAAGTCGTTGAGCGCAAACCAGATCACGAGGTCGACGTAGCCTTTCCCGGCGATGAGGAAGTTGAGCAGCTCGCTGATGTTGTCCTTGCGCGACTTGACCTCGCGCGAGAGGAACTTGATGTAGACGGCGCCGACGATGAGCCAGTAAAACGTCACGGCGAATACGTTGAAGCGCGCGCGGTTGATCGACTGCACGCGCACGGCGTAAGTCTCAGGCATGCCCTCGCTCAGGCGCTTCCACGCCCAGATCCACACGGCGATGCTGCAGAAGAGGAAGAAGCCCATCCAGACGTAGAAGAAGACCCAGCTGATGATGTTGGCGCGCACGACCTTGTAGCTCTCGCCCGAGAAGTTCTGGATCACGATCGCCTTAGGGTCGCACGTGTCCATGTTGCGGTTCGGGATGTTCTTGAGCGCGTTCGTCCAGCAGACACCGAGGTCTGAGTAGCCGGCCCAGTCGTCCGCGTTCATGAGCAGCAGGCCCATGAGCAGCCCCATACCCCAGCAGAAGATGTGGAAGAGCCGCGTGTTGCGCTTGAAGTCCGTGAACGGGTTCGTGAGGCTCACGAGCAGGTTGAGCGTCATGCAGAAGAACCAGCACTCGGCGGCGATGAGTGAGAACTCGAAGAGCCCGGCAAAGACGTCGCACGTCGGGCCGGCGCCGTTGTCCTGCGAGCAGCCGCACTGGAGGTTGCGGTCGTTGCAGAGCGACGTGCAGTCGAAGAAGAGGCAGCGCGCGAACTGCTGCGCGAGCAGCTGCAGCACGAAGAACGCGTCGGCGATCGTGCGCCAGAACACGAGCGGGTTCGGGTGCTGCCGGTAGCCGGGCACGCTCACGTACGACAGGATCACGAAGAACACGGAGAAGCTCGAGAGCACGGCGCCCCAGATGAGTCCCGGGGAGAGATTCTGGTAGTCACTCGTGAGCGCAAGCACGAGCGCGATCGCGAACGCGAAGAACATGACGAGCTGGAACCAGCGCGTGGACGATTGGAAGCACGTGCGCAGCGAGTCGGCCGGCGGCGGGTCCGTCTCACGGCCGCTGTCCTGCAGCATGTTGACGTCCGGGTCCGTGCCGGTCTCGGACGAGCCCACGCCGAGGCTACGCGACGACGATTTGGGCGACAGGGGCCGCCCGCCAACGCCCCTGGGGGCGCTGCTGTTGGTCGCCGGCACGCCCACGTTCACGTTGCTGTGAAAACCGCCACGCGACGCCGGGTTGAACGTGTTCCCGGGGCCGCCGTTACGGCCGCGGTCTTCGTACATGGTTCAGAACCCACACGCGTGTATCTGGTCTGTTATCTGGTGACGAAGGGTATTTATTCCCTGTCTGTCGTGGCGGAGCAGGAGGAAGGGCGTTCGTTCGTTCTCTCTCGTCTATGACTGTTTTTCCTTCTTCGTTCCTCTTGTCGCTTGCTCTTTTGGGTACTGTACTACTGACGAGCTCTGTCTTTCCTGTCGATACTTTATCCAAGACGAAAAAATGATGAACTGAATTGTTTTCCCTCAAAAAGAGAGGAATCACAGATACCGGTATCTTACCGATATTTCAAACAGTACCGGTAGAAGTCGGTGTACCGATATATTACCGATAGCATCAATATCGGTACAATTCCGGTACATTTGGACCTGTGGGTGACGGGCAGGTGTGTGAGACAGTAGTGAATCCGTCCACATTGCCTGGACGCTTGCATTTTTAAACCAGTTGGCCATAGGGAGTTTGGGCTGCACAGCAAATGCCCCACATCGAGAAAAAAAAACCTGGGAGATTATTTGTTCTCGTCGGTAAATCTTCTTATAATAAATATTAGCTGAGCTCCTCAGGAAGCAAAATGTATCCAACTTGTCTTCTGGGTGGGCGATCGTCAGTCACCATTGGTTTCAAATATTAATGTTATTTCGGGAGGTGCCCCGCCAGAACTTCGCTCTTGTCCGGCAGCTGGCTGGGCGGAGCTTTTCCTCGTCGGTGGTCTGGCCGCATCCAGTTCTCCTGACGTCTCTGTCACGACACGTTTGCATTCTGAAACATAAGCTTAACAAGTCAAAGCCCACTCCACACAAGCCTCTCTTATCACGTCAAAAACACGATGCGCCTTGCTCCACACATGCAACAGATCATCGATATGAAGACCAGTCGAGCTCCCGATGAGCCGTCCACGTCACCGTCGCCTCGGTCAATTTCCAGCGGCCCTCGGCCTCAAGAGAGCAGATCACACAAGGCCATCGCCCTCAGAGCCTTGTGGCTCATGATCCTGCTCATTCACTTGGCGTGTGGTGGCTACTACGCGTTCGCGGCGCTGCTCTACCACACGATCCCAACGACGCTCGTGGGCAACCACATGAGGGCGAACAACCTCATGATCGACATGCGTCACACCCCAGCGATCGTCGGGATATTTGGCGTCTTCTCCATTCTCCACGGCGTGCTTCTATTCGAGATGCTTGTCCGATCGGCTCTTCGACGCTCGCTCTTCTTTCACTCGCGCGCTTTCAAGCTGACGGACGCTCTCTCGAAGGTCAAGACGCTGCAGGTTGGACCCTCGATTCCAGTTCGGGGTGGAGAGCTGGATGCGATCAGCTCCAGAGTCTTAAGCTCAGTCCTCACTGCCACGAAGAGGACGGCCTCACACGCCTGGGAGAGCTCGTTCGGTGCGACGGGGATCTTTGGCGTCGGCGGCAAGCACTTTGCACTCCTGTTCCTCGTGCGAGAGGCCACCGAGACTACTCTCCAGTCGATCCAAGCGCACTCGCTGAGCAAATATGTGCCTAGAGTGTGGCTTAACCGCTCCGCCGTGGCGATTGTCGTCGCGAGCTGCTGGTCAACGCCTGTTCTCCACAAGCTTTTGCACAAGTCCCCTCGATTAAGATTGCTCGCGTGTCTACTGATTGACACTCTCCTGGATCTGGCGTCCAGCATTGGCACGCCAGTCGCGCTCGGAGCGACGTACTTCCCAGATTACAACTCAACCACCCGAACCTTTGTAGACGCTGATTGGCTCAACGACACCTGGGTCGCCAACCTCAACAGCGAGTTCAAGCAGCTCTTCGTCCAGTCCTGGTACGATCTGTTCATGCGCGCTCTCTTTGCCGTGACGTTGCTCATGTCACTCGACGACGTCAAGCTCCTCGCCGCAGCGTCAGCACGAGGCATCGCGAGAGATCATGTGGCTCCAAACGCATCGGAGAGCTTGGCCGTGAAGGCGAGACAGCGGTTCGAGAAATTGGTGTACGCTGGGCTGATCTTGTGGGGATTTGTCATCCTGGGGCTTCACTTCGCGAGCGCTGGCGAAAGCGCAGACCTGACCGACTGCATGGTGCATGTGCATCCGTGGCTGTCGACCAAGACAGCATGCGTCGCGATGCAACTCGATTGCACCAAGCACGCTGGAATGGTCGGTTCATCTGCTGAAATTGAAGCCCGCTGGGCTTCTCTGGACGCGCGAGCGCTCAAAATGCTGATCTTCCGCAATTGCCCGAAGCTCCACATGCCCGCGAGCATAAAGTCATTTCCGAATCTGATGGGGCTCTATATCTACGTTAGCACCGTGATCGAGTGGTCTGCGAGCGCGGCGCTGACGAACGTTCACCATCCGAACCTGCGGCAGATTTCGCTCGTCTTGGCCAACATGACTGCGGCTTGCGACCCATCCAGCAGTCTCCCTCCAGGGCTCCTTGCGCGCGATTTCCCCCAAACGCTGGGCACCTTTCTTGCCGTCGGAGTGCCGCTCGACAAGCTCCCATTGGATCTGCATGAGATCTGGCCGCCTGGCTTGAGTCTGATGCTCATGAGGGTCGAGCTCACCGATATCCCAGATGTGCTGTTGCGAATGGCTCCCGTGCGCATCAACCTTCAGTATAACAGAAACATCACGCGTCTGCCAGCCGCGATCTTTGAGATCCCGACGCTCAAGTGGCTCGAAGTTGGTTCAACGCCACTCCGAGAGCTCCCCGAGTACGCTGAGCCATCGCCGTCGCTGCTGCAGATCAGCTTTGTGGGCACGAACGTCGCGTCGCTACCAGAGTGGATGATGCGCGAGTCGTTCCTGAACCGGGTACAGATACTGGCCTCGAGAACACCCTTGTGCGCACAGCTACACAGTCAACTCGACAAAAATAGCAAAGCTCTCGCAAGCCGTGTTTGCTGATCCCAAGATCTTCGAGCGCATCTAGAAGATATATCCAGTGTCTTGAAGTCGTGGACGTATTTGTGACTGGAACCAGGTCCCTCGAGTTTTTC
>JAASFY010000843.1:0-14913 GCA_023334035.1 Globisporangium okanoganense
TACAGCGGGAAAATGAGCAAAAGCTCCAACCTTTGCGAATGTTTTCGTCCAATCCGCTCCCTCAAAAGCGTCCTGGTTGTTTTGGGACACACTTTCAAACAGGGATGCACATATAAATTTCGGACAGAGTAGTATTGTTTAATATATATTTTGATCACAGCGTGTAATTTTTATGAATTAACTGTCTACAACGGAAATAAAAATGGAATGATGAAAGCATATCTATCGCATAGTTTGAAGATGGCGATGGCGACCATGCCCGAGGACTTCCGCGCACTGCTTCAGTACGCGGACGACGTCGCCGCCGTGCGTATTTACTGCATGTATATTATTGTAGCGCTCAGCAAAGTCACGAGTATTGGTACTGACACCCCCTCTCTCTTTGCTGCCTGTGGGGGTGTCGTTACGCGCAGGAACCGAGCCCCGAGACGGCGCCATACGCGTCGCAGTACCGCGCGCTCGAGATCCTGCAGAAACTGCTCACGACACCCGTCTCGCCGCTTGTGAGTGTGTGTGCTATAGCGTTTTAGATACTGCTGCGTTAGCAATGAGCTCATGACATGCGATTGGCTGTTGGTTAGGAGACCGCGCTGGCGAACGCGAAGCTCGGCGCCCTCTATCTCCATGTTGAAGAGCCCCACAGTACGAGTCTTTGATTTGATAGAGAGCATTTTTGGCAGAGCTCGCTATATGGCTTGCAATTATGCTGATCTACATGTTCTTTTGTCTGCAGATGCACAGCCGGCGCTCGAGAAAGCCGCGCGTCTCTTATTTCCCGAGATCTTGACGTACGCCACGACGCTACAGCAGTTTGATGAAGCAAAGGAGTGGACGAAGAACGAGGTCGACGAGCTGCTAGCGAGTGAGTGAACGATTATTCATTAACGTACGGGAAATCACTCTGTAGTGACATTTCTTTTGGTTATTTAACCCATTATTCATCTGTGTGTGGATTGCTATAGAGTTGCCGCGAGTGCAGATCGGCGAAGACCGCGAGGAGTACACGACCAACATCCTAGGTACAAACCCAAGCCCAACATCAATGTGGATATGCCATTCGGGCGAGGTTCACTGGCTGATTTACATTCGTGTTTATTGGTTTTTTTGTAGAGCTGTTGAACCAATTGGGCATCCTCTGGTCGAATCGAGCAATCCCCACGCGCGCACTTTGCTTCTTCCAAGCCTGTGAACAGTTCTGCACGTCCAGAGACCAAATCGTGATGGCGTCAGAGTCAGTCAACACAGAAGAAGAGGACGAGGACGAGGTCAACTTGCCATCGTCCAGCCTGATGTCCCTTCGTGATGTCCGGGCACATGCGAATTTCTACCTGGCGCAGGTGTACGGCAGTCTGAATCTGCCTGATGCGTCGGCGCAGTGCTGTCTCGCGACGCTCGAGCTGCAGTTGCGGGGTCTGCTGTTGCTGACATCGTTGCCTCTCAGTGATGAGGAAGACGACGGCGAAACCCAGGACGTTGAGGGCGTTCAGGACTGGGTGAAGAACTGCCTGCGGCTCGTGGACTACTACCTGGCGGCGGACAACCTAAAGGACGCAGCGACGTGTTTGAGCGCGTGTGAGATTCTGCAGTCGAGTGTCAAGGGCAAAGGCGACAAGAGCGACGACGAGGAGAACAGTCAGGTACAACGGGCGGAAATTCACTTGAACTGGGCAAAACTGCACCACCTGTCGCTCAAGATCGCGCAATTCCGGAAAGAAGGGTACGAGCCTTCTCCCGCTCTACTCGCTACCCCTACGACTACGACAATGGAGAGCACACTGGCAAAGGCGGCGGCTATGAGACCTCAACCACCACTGGAGTTGAGTAGCAACCACTACGTGCCGTTTGATGCGATCACGAGTTTCGACGTCGCGCGCCAGGTCTTCAAGATGGGCATGAGCGCCTGCGAGGGCGCAAAGCGAGTGTTTGTGCTCGATGGGTTTGTGACGCAGCACGTGCGCATCCTGCAGCTCGAGAGCCTGTTTTACAAGCGGCTGCTGCACTTTGAGACGGATCTGAAGCGCCAGATCGCGATGCACTTGAGACGACTCAACATCCTCGGTCCACTGCTGCAAGAAGAGCTCAACCCAGACGCGTACTGCGCGCTTATTCAGGAAGTGAGCTACGAGTGCGCCGAGATAGCAGGTGAGGTGTTTGACCTCAAGCAGGAGAAGAGGATTAGTGCGGCAGATGACAAGACCACGGCGTACGCGCTCAAGGCGATCAACTGGTACCAGCAGTACCTGCTCCTGTTCTACCCTTCAAGTGCAGCGACTACACGAAGAGATGGCGAGATCCAGCAGCAGCCACAACCGAGGCAGCTGCCGAGTGGCACAGCGGTCCAGCTGCCCTCAACGTCCATGACTGCGAACGAGCTGCGGTCTGTGCTGCTCGGGTACTTTGGCTTGGCGCGCGTGTGCGGACGGCTGCAGTTCCCAAAGCAGAAGGAGAAGACCGTGCTTTTTTGGAAACAGAGCCTCGCGTACCACCAGTCTGTACTTGAGCTCGTGAAAAAGTTTGAGCAGCTCACAGCAACAGGCGAACAGGCGCAGGCGAACGCGCTGCACGAGCTCTTTCACGCAGAGCTCAACATCAGCAAGGAGATGGCGGAGCTGCTGCCCGAGAAGATCAACCAGCTCGTGTACAACGACAAGCTGCTTTAGCTCAAGCCTACGCATGTGTGAAGACAGAATATTGATAAGAGTGTGCTCAATTTCATACCTTGTATCGACTGTTAGATCTCCTTGAGGATGGCGTGCGTGGTGTCGTCGTAACGGAAGCCCTGCTTGGCGAAGGCTGGCGAGCCGAAGAACTCGCTCAGGTCGTAAATGCCCACGGCCTTGGCCTTGGCGAGCAGATCCGAGCCGAGCACGCTGAGCGTCGTGGCCGTGTTGCTGCGTTGCTGCTTGGCGAGCAACGTCTTGGAGCTGCTGGTCTGCAGACGCAGCTGGTGGTACGCGTGCGCGGCCTGGAAGAGCTCGTGCAGCACGTGCGAGAGCAGCACGTTGTTGTCCTGGCGGTACGTCAGGTACGGCCGGAAGAGCCGTCGCCATTGGCGCTTGAACGTGTACTTCTGCGCGTCGCAGAGGCACTCAGTCATGACGCGGATGGCCATGTCCAGGTCGTCGTTCGTCACGTTGTCGCGCAGGTGCATGCGCGCGTAGGCCTCGGACATGCGGAAGAGCGACTCGATGTGGCGCACGGCGATGGGCACGGCGCCCGTGTGCTGCGACGCCTTGCGCAGCTGCGCGTAGAACGTCTCGACCTTGCGCGTGTCCAGGTCGCTCGACATCACCGGGTTTACGTACGTGCGCGCGTACAAAATGTACTTCTGCAGCAGCTCCTGGCTGATAGTCATGCCGCCGCCACCCGCCGCCGCGAAGCTCTCATCGTCCGCCACGTGCATCGACCGCGTGCGTGCGGTCAGCGCGTCGTCATCGTTGGCATCCTCTTCATTTTGGTCTTCGCCCTCCGGCTGCTGCTGTTCTGGCTGATGCTGCGGCTTCATCGGGTTGCTGCGCATGTGGCTCGAGATGACAAAATCTGCGAGGCGCTCGTCGTCCACGGGGTCCACACGGTCCTGCAGCACGCACAAAATGTCGAAGCGCTGCAGGATCGGGTCCGTGAGCTCGACGTTCTCCGCGAATGTGCGCGCCGGGTTGTACCGGCCGCCGATCGGGTTGGCCGCCGCAATCACGGAGCAGCGCGCCTGCAGTGATGTGACGATGCCCGCCTTGGAAATCGAGATGCTCTGCTGCTCCATGGCCTCGTGGATGCTCGTGCGGTCCTGCTCATTCATCTTGTCGAACTCGTCGATGAGGCACACGCCCTTGTCGGCCAGCACGAGCGCGCCGCCCTGCAGCACCCACTCCTTCGTGAACGGGTCGCGCGACACGCCCGCTGTGAGCCCCACGGCCGAAGCGCCCTTGCCCGTCGAGTACACGGCGCGCGGGGCCGTGGTCTTGCAGAACCGCAGGAACTGCGACTTGGCCGTGCCCGGATCTCCGACCAGCAGCACGTTCAGGTCTCCACGCACGCGCGAGTTCTTGATGAACTTTGGTTTTCCACCGAAGAGTGCGAGCGCTAGACCCGTCTTAACCTGCATGTGGCCATATATGGACGGTGCGATGCTATTGATCAGGATCTGGCCGATGTTGGGGTTCTTGGCCAGCTTCAGGATCGCCTTCTTGTCCTCAGCCGTGAGGATCTTGCTGCCGAGCACGTCCGCGCGGCGCTCGACATGGTTCGCCTCGATGACCGTGCGGAACACGGGAAAACCGTCACGCAGGTTGAGCGTCGGGTCTGGCGTGTTTGTGTAGATGCCCGTGATGGCCACCTCGTCGCCCGGTCGGGCCTTGTCGATCAAGTCCCCCACGAGAATGACATCCTTGCTGCGAGGCACACGACCGGGTGGCACGCTTCCGGGCGATTCCTGGAGCGTGATCTTCTGGTAGTTGCGGTACACGGTCTGCTCCGTGTTGACGTGGAACGGACCGCGGTGCTGGCACTCGGGGCACGAGTTGAGCTTGATCTCCTGGTGGTTCTGCTGCGTGAACGGGCCGATGACCGTGCCGCACCCGGGGCAGTTCACCTTGACGAGCTTGAGCTGCGGGAACACTGACGTGCGTCTCGTGACGACACCCGAGACCTTGATGAGGAAGTTTAGGTGCGCCGTGCGCAGGTCACGCAGGTTCTCTGTCCCCGGCAGGTCCAGGATCCGCACATAGATCTCCGTGTGGATCGTGTCGTAGTAGGGAAAGAGCGCAAGCACGACGTCGCGCGCTACTTCCTCAAGGATCGCGAGCATGTCCTTGGGCGCCTCGACGATCCACGCGGCGATCATCGACATGCTGTGGATCACGTCGCCGATCTCGATCTCGAGCGACTGCTCGTTGCGCTGCGCCATCTTGACGATCTTCTGGTGGTACACGAGCCGGTTGGTGCGGTCCGCGAACGTGTTGAGGAAGTTTTTCTATCGTAGCAGCAGCAGCACATGTTAGACATCACAGTTGAGCAACCAAGCTTTGAAATAGAATGACATAACATATCAGCAACTTACAAAGCGCCGCTTAATCTCGTTGCGCGGTCGCTCAGTGGCGATCCACTCGCGCAGAGGCACGTCAAAGTGCTCGAGGTTGATGATCTCCTCCTCTTCCAGCTGCTGCTCGTTCACGCCGAGATCAAAGTCGTCGCCTCCACGACGGAACCGCCGTCTGTGGGCGTCGTCGCGCTCCATCTCCTGGTCTTCCTGGAACACCTGCGCGATGCGGCCTTCACGCGCGTCTCGGCGGTTGAGCTCTTCCTCAACGAGCCGGCGCGTGTCCAGGTCCATGTCGTCGAAGCGGCGGTCGTCCAACTGGTCTGCGTCATAGCGATCGAGAGTCTCCATGCGACGGTAATCCCTGTCATATAAACGTGTACGTAGATACACGCATGGTGAGTTAATGACATACTCGCGCTCACTGCACATGCCAGCAGCTAGCTTACATTTCGGCATTGTCCACGAGATCTTCACCCTCCTCGTCGTCTTCCTCTTCGGAGAAGTACTGTCGTTCGCGCTCCTGGATATCGAGTTCATCCACGACCTCGTCGTCGATCTCCTCTGCCTGTTCGCCGTAGTTCTCGTCTTCATCGTCGACATCTTCCAGGTCGTCGCGGAACGCGGGGCGGCGTACATCGTCGTCGTCATCAGCAATTCCACGGCGGCCGCCTCCTCCTCCGAATGCGTACTCATCTCTGTTATCATCACCACCGTCATTGCCACCTGGAGCTGCTGGAGTCGCACCAGACGGAGCTCCTCGTCGGAGCCGCCGCCGCTTGCGGTTCGGACTGTCGCCCTCGGTGTCGCTGTCAAGGTCGCTGGCAAAAGCAGCGGCGCTGCCGCTCAGTGCAGCAGCTACGACCGCTGCAACTACTGGAATGGACGCATTGTCGTCTTGGTCTGCTGCACGTGGGGGAGAGGTGCCAGGGGGCGCCATCGCTTGCTGTTCCTGCTGGCACACACCTGCTGGTTGTGGTGATCTGCTTTTTTGGCGGGGCCAGACAATAACAAAAATTGCGCGCCAAAAAAAACGTCTCAAGGATGCTAAGATTTCGTATTTTACCCACGATACTATGTAAATATACGTTTTCGATGGACATAATATACATGAATTACACATATGTGCACAAATGGCTACATTGCACACAGGACAGAACGTGTTGCACACTTCCGAGCAGCACTTGGTCATTACTAAAAACGAGCTAGGAGAAGAATACAGTACAGTGTAGTATTGTAGCAGTGTTAACCTTTTATGAACGGGTGTCGCTATGTAAATACAGCGCCTGGGGATCACTTCGCTTCGCACGCTCTCTCTCTACAGTCGATCTCTCCCGAGAGCTAGGCGTTCATCCACGACGGCTGGTTCGGATTGTTGTTGTTACTGCGCGCTGTCGGCACGGGCGGCTCAACCACCACCACGACCGGCTGCAGAGTACCCGAGTCCGTCGCGTTGTTCCTGGCCGCAGAGCGAGGCGCCTGCTTGGGCAATGGCGGCAGGATGTACCCAGCGCCAGAACCACTGGCCGCAGCCGCCCCAGTGTTGGGCGGGACCACGGGCTTGGTGTTGTTTCCGTAGACGAAGACCGCGAGGATGTGGATGGCCGCCATGGCCACGCACGCAATACCCTCGATGATCAGGATCACGTATGTCTTGCAGCGGCACTGGTCGTCCAGGTTCTTGCCGATGAGCCCCATCATGATGCCGGCGATCGCGAAGATGATCGCGCGCCCGAGGCGGTACCGTAGAAAACCGAAGAAGAAGTAAAAGAGCCCCCAGTTGAGCTCCGCGAGCGCGAGCAGCACGCCAAAGCAGCAGCCGAGGAAGCAGATGCAGCCGAAGCTCGTCTGGCCCTCAAAGTCCGCCGAGCTCGACTTGGCTACGTGGTCAAAACCCGCGCACGAGAGCGCGAAGAGCACCGCACCCACCGCCGCGCTCACGAGCCGCAGCATCGGCTTGAACATCTCGCTCTTGCCGCCCATTTCGATGATGAGGTTGATAATTATGTGTGGACTTGGGCGCCTTGAAGCAAAGTGCGGAATGGCTTGAGAGCCTGAAGGGCCGCGATCCTTCACGGTGCCCTCTCTCACTTGAAGGAGCTGCGACTTCCTCGTCCATTGACTTGGTAGAAGATATGGTAGGGATGAGACAGGTTCTTGTCCTCACAAGATATGCCAGGTGGATCAGGAGACTTTGCAGTTTGCCCTGTGGCTTTGGCCGGCCCACGTGAGCTCGTATTTATAGGAACAGGAGGATCTGAGCCATCCGCAGCATGCAAGGTCAGCCATGCAGCTCACGAGGCTCATTGCGACTCGCAACTGTCGCTTGATCTGTTGTTGTTTCTGTAGAGCTCGGTTGTAAGTGACTTACTTGAACGGTACGAGCTTCCCAGACATGCTCTGGGCTAACTTCCATTTCCAGTACAGCACCCTCGAAGCGTGCGCTTCATCTGCTCCTCCGTGACCGACCCGCGCTTTATCCATATTTTCTCCCCAACTTTCACATACAAATTACAAGATATATGCAAACCGAGTACCCTATAGTGTATGTGACTCAAACTAATTGGCGCTCAAGCATTTTCTTTTGCAGCTCACTGTACTCTCTCCACGCCGGTCGTATATTTCTCTCGCCTACAGTAGTCTCGCCTCCCAGCAATTCCCACCCAACGCTCTCTCCCCACAAGACCGACCCGCATTCCACTCGTGAGCATGTGGCGCGCGCACGAAGAAGCCGCGTCGAGCCCCGCGTCCGGGCCCACGAGCGCCCCCAGCACCAGCAGCAGTGCCACCAGTCAGCCGTCCGCGCGCTCGGCCATCGACGCGATGTGGAAGTTCGACGCGTCGTCGTCAGCATCATCCGCTAGCACCAAGACCTCCCCAGCCAACAAGAGCAGTAGTAACCACGGCGTGATTGGCTCGGGTAACGCCTCGCGCTTCCTTTGGAGTCGCATGGCGCCCGAGGAGGAGGAGCGTGAGGAGGAGGCGCTGCCGTCCTACCTCTCGTACCTGCAGCCGGCGTTCCGCTCGTCGTCGTCGGGCGCTGGCTCGCTCGCGGCCTTTGACGAACCGCTGCGGCGTCAGTCGACCACTGGCGGTGGCGATGGCGGTGGCGCGCTACCGAATCTAGGCAACCCAGCCACGGCGCGCCCGTTTGTACCGGCGTCTGCGCAGTCGGTCGGTGACGTGAGCAGTCTTGCACAGCAGCAGCGGATGTATGGTGACAGTAGACATTACCACCACCAGCAGCACTACAGCCACCACCAGAACGGCAGCATGGCGATGAACACCACCAGCGGCGCTGACCAGGCGAGCATGCAGGTCGAGAGCAAGTCGCTCGAGTTCGCGAACGCGCTCCAGGAGTTCATTCTCACGCAGATGGAGCAGCAGCAGGTTCAGCAGCACAAGCAGCAGCCGCCGGGGCTCGTGCCCAGTGGCGCGAACGGGTCAATGTCGTCTTCGTGCAAATGCGAGCCACTCAAGGTGCGCGTGTCCGAGCTGGAGCATCAGCTGCAGACGCTACAGGCCCAGGTGGCGTCGCTGCTGAACGGTGGCATGGGCAACACCAACACCAGCCTGCCTGATGGCCCGATCCAGCTCCACACTGCGGCTGTCCAGCCACCACTACCAGGGTCTTCGATGGGCTCCATGGCGCAGATGCCCATGAACATGGGGATGGCGCAGCAGCCGCCACTGCCGCCCGGCCAGCTCCAGCAGCAGCAACAACTCTCGCCGTCGTCCTCGTTGTCGCAGCTGCCGACGGGCGTGGGCAGCGCGATGAGCGACCGCGTGTCGACGCTCGAAGGCCGCCAGAGCGCGTTCCAGTCGCAGCTCGCGCAGATCTCGAAGGTGCTGGGCGTGCCCGTGGGCAAACACGGCAAGAACAGCCAGGTCAAGACGCTCGTGCAGACGCTGCGCGAAGAGATCGACGTCAAGGTCGTTCAAGGTGAGTCGGTTGTCTCTCTGTGTGTATCTACGATGGTCGCGGTGGCCATTATAGTGGTTGTCCCGACAATGTCTTACTGTTTTTTCTACGTGTGTTCTTGCCAGCCACAACGGAGCTAGAGACCAAGTGCGTGGATAGCGTGAAGGAGCAGCTGGAGAACGTCGTGGCGAATGTTACTCGCGAAGAACTCCAGGCGCAGCTCAGCGACATTGTTGATGCAGCCACGTCTGACTCATCACCACCACCTTCGTCTTCCAATCCTAGTTCGCTGTCATACGAAACGGTGCTGGGCGCGCTCGCCGAGGAGCACGAGGCGTCGCTCACGAAGCTGAGCACGTACTTTGAGGAGCGACTGGTGCAGGAGAGCAAGCAGCGCGTGGGACTCGAGAGCCGCATCCAGGCGCGCTTCGGCGAGCAGGAGGAGTGGCTCCAGCAGCTCGAGGGCGAGTTCGGCTCGTGGCACGACACGTCGTCGTCCGTAGCCGCGCAGATCCGCGTGATCCAGAGCAAGATCGCCGAGGTCGAGGCCAAGTGGCATAGCGACCTGCTCAAGTGGAGCAAGTTGTCCAGCGAGAGCCATACTCAACAGCACGCGTCAACGCTGAGCAATAGTGCAGAGAGCAGCAGTGTGAGTCCAACAAACAGCAGCAACAGTGGCTCGAAAGCCAAGCACAAAGGCACCAATGTACCAGGTGGAATATCGACGAACTCGGCGCTTCCAGCTCAGCAACAACAGGGGGCAAATGCCAACGGCACGGGAACCGTCTCAGCCGACACGTTCTCTAGGACGGTGCACCAGCTCCAGGTGGCGTTCAAACACTTCCAGAGCGAGTACAAGACCGACATTTCCGAGCTCCGGGAAAACCTGGCGCTCATGGAGACGTGGGTCAAGACCACGCGTCAGGAGGGGCGCGACTTGGCGAAGAACGCCAAGGGCATGAAGCAACTCGTCGAGAAGCTCGTGCGCGACACGGGCTCGGCCGAGGAGCTGCTGCAGCAGTACGTGAGCACGATCACGCATCAAGTGGCGAGCGTGACGCGCCAGTACGTCTCGGTGCGCATCCGCGACAACAACCGACTGATCGACGCGACACTGCGCGCGCGCGTGCCCGCGTATGTGGCGAATGAGAGTGAGAGCTTCATGCTCGTGCGGCCCGAGAAGAAGGAACTGTCCGTCGAAGACAGCAGTTTGAGCAACGAGCGAGGGAGAGCGTTAGCCAGTGGGCAGGCCGTTGTGCTCCGCGACGACGACGACGAAGGGATCCGGAAAATGCTGGCGAGCCAGAGGCAGAGCGTCGAGCCCAGCAGCAGCAGCCCAGCGACAGCTACGTCTTCGTAAGGTGTCCATCTCACGAAGACCCAGATCCAGCTCGAGAGCGCGAGATCGGAGAGGCCACGTCTCGACAGGGCGAGTGAGAATCAGAGCAGACAAAGTCGAGAGCGAAAGAGATATTCGATCACCACCATTGCTAGCAGACTTTCGGCGAACTTGGGAGCGCGCAAGAACTCGTGAGTACCGCTTGTGAGTACAGTACAGTACAGTAGGTATGATGTTCTTGCCCGCTCCTCACCCAAAGCCTGCCAAGCTATAGTGGATTAACGTGAATTTTTTGTGCGAGCGACCGAGTTGAATGAGAAAAGAGAGAAGGGCGAAAGCCTTGCTGGTAGGCGTATGCACACACACAGAGACTACTTTCATTCCTAGAGAGGTCAACCAGCACGGCGGCCACCCACTGAAGAAAATATCCTTAACTATTCATATTTGTTGTTGTCATATTCACCCAATTTACACACAAATGGCTGTAGAGCTCCCGATGGCGCTACTGCTGCTGATGTACTGGCGAAGAGCGTTCTTCTTGCACTTCTTCTTGGGGTGCTTGGAGAACGGACTGAGGTGGTGCGCGCGCGAGAGAACCTCGGCGCGGTGCTTGAACAAATTGCAGATGGACGAGCGGCTCACGTTGAACTCCTTGGCGAGCGCGCACTGCTTCTCGCCGGCGTCCAGGCGCTTGATGATCGCGCGCCGGTCCATCTCGCGCAGGTACCGCGACACCTTTGGCCGCCGCGCGCTACCCACTGCTGTTGTTGTTGGCTGTGGTGTTGTCGTCGTGCACTGGAGGACGTTGCCGAGAGTGACGGTTTCACCTGAAGCGTCGCGCGCTGAAACGGCCGCGCTGGAGGTGGACACCATGAGGACATTCTGTGCATGGGGTGCTCGTTCACTTGAGAGGTGATAATTGAGTGGCTGCCGTGGCTGCTGGTGCTGGTAATGATATATAGAGGCAGGTGGAGGGGACTGGACGGCCCGTGGTGCAGCAGCGGACGCGAATGGCGGGCCCCAGCTCGGACTCGAGGGCGACGGCGGGCTCGTGTAGAACTTCTGAGGCTGTTGTTGCTGATGGTTGTAGTGCTGGTCGTAAGCGTACGAGTAGAGCGGCGTCGCGCGTCGCTGGTCAGCGGCCGTGGCCGCGGTGCTGGCATGGCCAGCAGGCACGTGGAAGTACCAGGAGCTTGGGGCGCGGAGGTCGGCATTCACATGCGGCGCGAGCAGCACCGAGAGCGGCGGCAGCTTGGTCATCATCGTAGATCTTGGTGTGCGGCTGGTTGGCTGGGTTTGCTGTGTGTGCGATGCGGCAAATTGAAATGTGACAGTGTGAGAGCGCTCGGATTCAGTCAACCGCCACCCAAAGCGCCATCGGAGACAGACCAAAGCCAGCTGGCGTCCCATCAAAAACTGAAGAAGGGACTATGGCTGAAGACTTTTTGGCTGGCTCGCGCCACGCGCTCCCACTCTCGCGATTATCGGATTCACAACCGACAGCTTTGGAATCTCCGCGCATCTTTGTGGTCTCTCGCCTGAATGCCCGCTGGCGCCACTGAGAGACAAGCTCATCCATCATGGTGAGAAATCTAGAGCACACGTGTTGTTGTGCAACACAACAGCAAGCAAGCGATCATGAATGAAATGACTGGCTGGCTGACGTTGAGAGCAAACATGATATTGATATCTGTTGGCTGGTGCTCTGCTGTGAGAATGAAGCAAGGACGCGAGCTTTAACGAACGTGCAAACAACACCGCCACTACGCTCGTTCGGGACATAGAGTGGCCACTTTGAATCAACTGCAAGCACTCTATCGTGCAGCTGAATCTTGTAAAACTGCGACTGGAAAGCGCTCATATCCTGGGATGGCGTGTAACACAGAGCCATTGCTTGCTCTCCAACAAGGTGGCCTGAGAACTCGAAGAGGCAGGAATCTCCTGACGACAACTTCATTCATAAGCACTTTGTACAGCTTTATTAGCAAGCCTCTCCATTTCGCCGAACGTGGTGGCGAAGCTTGCATTTTGGTCCTGAGCCACACACATCACGCAAGACCAACTTGATGATGGCACATCATGCAGGTGATCGTTACCTGTTTATTATTAATATAACCTTTATATAATACATACTGAGTCGAATTGTCTCTTTAACCGTGCAAGAAAACCTCATGATGCTGTTACAAGAGGTGGGATCAAACCGGGTCAAGCACCAGAATCTTCTGGTGTTGTGTGTCTGGCTGGCTGGATGTGGTGATCACCAAATTGTGACCTCGAAGAAAAGACTGTGCGTGCATTTGCAAAAGCCAGCAAGTGATCAAAATAATATCTGGATAGCGTCGGGATCCTCAAAGCGAAGCCGCTTGTAAGCCACACCGCACAGCGGAGTCCAAGCGGCATTTCCCGATTTGTACGGTATATTAATACTGTAGGTTGGCTCATGACCTCACCGTCTGAAGCACGCATGATGCAACAGAAGGATTTCGCTCTGGTTCATCCACTGATCCTCCGATTGCCGTCATCGCTGCTTCCACCAGCTGGGAGGCCCTATCGCATGTCTTGGCAACCCTATTTTGACATTTATTTACCCGAATCTGTCAATTTGGTTGACTGTATGTGGGTGCTATATTTTACTACATATTCAGATGTGGACTGCATTAGGAGGTATTTCTTGTTTTTTATAAACGTTATCGTAAAACACACCAGGAGCTACAGTTCGTATTATTGTACCACATTTAGATAAATAATACTAAAACTGTCTTTTATTGGCACTTTGATTGACACATTAGGGTGATTTTATGTAAACGAGCAGGTCCCACTTCCACGATCTTCAGCAAAATGGAGGCAGGTCACTTTGGGAGGAAGATTCGATTTGCCCACCGACCGCCTCCCAAATGACCCACATTGTTGACCAAAAAGCTGACACGAAACCTCAGAATCTGTCAATCTCAAAATGCTTCAGCCTCCTGCTTTGGAAGACCAGCAGCCAAACACACAGACGCAACAAGCCGGTTTTGCAGTTGGTTGGCCGTGAGGCATCTTTTATTCACCGCGCAAAACTGACGATTCGCATATATTTGAGACAGCCACGCACGCGTGTCTTATCAGCAAAGCTGTCTGCTCAGATTCCCCCGGTGCCTCCTTTTTTCTCTCGTCTTGACTGGCCGGCCATTCACAGCCATCAATTAGATATATTATTTCTGAAGCAAGAAAACGACTTGCACACGAGGCGAAAATGACTGGTTGGCCTCGCCGGCTGTAGCAGTCTGGTCTTCAGTTCGGCGGATTGATGCACGCCAATGCGAAATGGACGTACGTGCGGCTCAGCCATCCATCATCAGGCGAGCTTTATTATTCGTCGTCGGCGACAAGCTCTCTCTCTCTCTCTTCAATCAGCGAGCCTTGTCTCTTTTTTTTCTAGGACACACATGCTGGTCTGTCTCTTGTGGTGCACATGAACAGTGTCGCAAAAAGTCGGCTGGCAAAGCAACATGTTCGAGAGGCTGGCGCGTGCTGGCTTGCTCTGAGGGGCCAAACACCCAAAGACAAGCACACTGAGACAAGGCGGAATGCCACCAGTCGGTTGAGGTGATGGACTTGCCTCTGAGGAAGATTCCTATTATTGTCAAGTATTTGAAGACTGGTCGGCTCAGCAAAAGAGCACCAACGCGAGTACCTCGTGTGTCCTCGGATGCGTTGGTGCCGTTTTGCTGAGTACGAGTGTTTTATCTGGATGAGCATTTTTGCAAGGTCCCGGACTAATCAGCGCCGACTAAGTACGAAATATTGTCCGTTTGCAAAATCCACACACTTCACGAAAAGCATTTGGCGACCATTTTCGCCTTCGTCTTCGCCACGTGTCTTCTTCCTCTCTTCTTCTCTGCGGCCACACGCACCGAACATCGAAAGCTCGTATTGCTCAAAATAACCATCATCAGAACGTTGGGAGAACCAACGCTCCCACTAGGAATGTATGAATTAACCGGGATGCTCACATAGCGACAGTAGCACAGTCGATCTGTCCATCTCCCATACTGGGTCATTCCTCTTTAAACGCCAACATGTATGGGGAATGGACAGCATTATGGAGTCTCAGAGCCGGCAACACCAGCAACCGAAGTGTATCCAGTGCACCTACAACACCCGCTGCAGCTCTTGTTCCACCATCTATTTTCCAGCTGACTGCCTTTTAACGGACCGACACCTACATCACCTATTGTAACCAGTGTACGACAAGCGAACGAGCGAGCTTACACGAATCCCCAGGAACCGGAATCTCAAACCAGTTTAAAATCTCGAGAGCTATGTTAATTAAATCGCTCGACAACCAAGCAGACGCCACCTATTTATTCCAGGTATTCCAGGTATTCCAGGTATTCTAGGTATATTTTTCAGGTACTCTTGATGATTCAATGTCCCATTCAAATCCATCTAAAAGTTACCAAAAACCCACGCAATATCCCACTTTACTACTTTTGTATACTAATGTTTGTATCGCCAATACATCAAATGGTGCAACCATATTTACAAATGTCAAGTACAGGACCATTGGATGTGTTGGCGAGATTATCTGAAGATGATAATCTCGCCAAAGCATCCATTGGTGGCCTTCCAAAA
>JAASFY010000844.1:0-14910 GCA_023334035.1 Globisporangium okanoganense
TATACTTTTTCATAGGGTCAGAATGTGAAAAAGTGACTTTGCTCTTTCAATTTTTACTCTTTTTGAATGTGGTTTTCTGCATTCTCATTCTTTTATGCCATGAAAGCTCCCATTAAAACAGCACTTTCAAAAAAGAGCAACTGAAATTGTAAATCGAAAAAAACCGGGTGCGTCTATAGTTTTTCATATGACTGTATCTACAGTCTTTGAGCCGAGCTTTGTTTTCAGAAAATTATTTTTTGGCTGCACGTTTGCAAAAGTATGGGTGCGCCTATAGTTTTTAGCAGCACTGTATGTACCTCTGTAAATAATCTAGGTTTTGCTTCTGAATCGGCAGCAACTGGGAAGGATTACTGAAATTTCACCTCATTGGTAAGCTAACATGTTGTCTTGCTGACTGCTGTAATTTGCACTTTGGAGCAAATGCCATTTGCTGATCCTCTCAAAGGTGATCCTGTTGCTCGCAGATGCAAACAGTGATGAATAATATCAGTACTGAATAAGAATGGTGAAGAAACGGAGGGAGGGAAGCCCAGCGAAGCGCCCTCCGAACGCAGCGAGAGATAGTGAAGTCAACGTGATTTACGTAGGTGGGCCCAACGATCGTACTTACTGAGCAGTCCAAGCATATAATAATTCAGAACTGGTACATTACTTAGGTTGGTTACTTACGTGAAATTCCTAAGCGGTTAACGCGCGCTGGTAATTGTTGAGTGTGATTTCGAGGTGCGAGGTGCGTGAGATGGGTTCCGTAAGTCCTTGGAAAGTAGTTCTGCTGTTGTCCGGAAAAGTTTGGTTGCTGTGACTGACGTGGACGATGAGGAGAAAGAGGTTGTTGTTCGCGAGGCCATCGCATGGTTCGCGAGGCCGTCGGCCATCTTATTATGCCGGCGGTACACGTGGCGCCAGTGAACCAGCCCGAAGTGCCAGAGGAGGTCGTTTACGCTGGAGACAAGATCGCGAAGGCTGTGGTGGGAGATGGTGGCCACGCCCTGGTGACTGGCAATGATGATGCGGCTGTCTCCAACCACCTCGAGGTCGGTCGAGCCGCGGCCGACTAGTCGCTTGGCGACGGCGAGTTCGCGTTGCAGTCCCTGGAGCTCGCACTTGTTGTTTGTGGAATAGCTGCCGCCGTACGTACTGCCGCACATGATGAGTCTGGAGAGACCCTGCGTGGTTTGGGATATCGCCCACCCCGACCCGCCCGGTCCTGGGTTGCCGCGCGCTCCACCATCAAAGTGGATTGTAAGTCGTTGCCTAGGCTGGTGCTGGGGGTCGGGATCCTGGTTTTCGAACGCATCGATGCACTGCTGAAGACAGACGCCGGCCATGCGCCGTCCCGCTGTGCGCCGCCGGTGCTCTGCTATCCCTCGGATCTGCTTGAGTGCCGCTGCGGGGATGCGGTCCTTGACCTCGGTGGCCGTGAGCAGTTGCCCTTCGTGGATTGTCTCGTTTCTGTGCAGCCACAGCATGCTGGGCACGATCGTGCACAGCGCGAACCAGAAGTCTCGTATGGCCTCGTGATGCTCCCTTGTGAAGAATCCGAAGTTCTCGATGATGTATCTCCAGATCTCGTCCGAGGAGGTGGGTGACATGCAGCAGTATTCTTTGCCAGCCCCAGTCATCTGCCGGTGTCTCTCCGAGCCAACAGTCCATGATGTGCGTACAGATGAGATGGGCACGGGCGCACGACCACAAAATGTGTCCGATCGTCTCCTTGGATGTGTTGCAGACACTTAAAGATTGGCTATGATCACAGCACAGAAAGGTGTACGCCCTTGACGTGTATTTTGAAAGTGACGCTGGGGAAAAGCCTTGCCTAGGAGCATTGGCATAAAAACCCTAGCAACATGCAGCAGCTAGAAACACACCTCGTCTACACACGCATACAAACTCTCATACAAAACTCATCTCGTCACCGTTGGCTCTCGCTGGTCCCATGTGTGTTGCTGGAGTGCGTCTTCTCGCTCTGGATGTCGCTTGAGTGTCATTCGAGTATGAAGTCACTGCACACTCGGAATCGACCGATTCACAAGTCAGGCAAGCGGTCCAAGCATATACACGCTAGAATTCATCTTCAAGCACAGAGTGTCGTGAGTACGGCAAATGTACTGGTGGGTGCATATACCCTATAGTGTATGTGGCTCAATCTGATTGCTGCCCGCAGAAAATATGGAATCGGAATCGATTTTTTCAGTTTTAGCCACGTAGCCTATAACCCTATAGTGTATGTGGCTAAAACTGATTCCATAGTTTTCTGCTGTGGCGATTGTGACGCGGCGATGGCACGCGGGGCCTGACTCCCACCAAGCCAAAACAGAATCCGACCTTCGTGAGCAGCTCTCCAAGTGATGTCCATGGCGCTGGACGACACTGAAGACGACGCGAGCGTGCTGCTCCAGACCTACGCCGCGCTCGACGCCTTTCTGCACGAGATGAACGCGCTCGACGCGCCGCCGGTCACTTCGCTACAAATAGTACAGCAGGTTGAACAACATCAGCAGGATGACAAGAAGCACGCGAGCTTGGTCTTCAGAAATGGCGTGAATATGGAGAGCGTGCGGTGTACTCAGCCAGCAAGAGCAACAGCGATTACGACGCAGCTAAACGCATCATCTGCCGTAGCAGGAGCGACGTCCGCGTCGCGGAAGCGCAAGCACGAGAGCCGCACGAGCGTCGTGGTCTCCATACAAAGCAACCAGCCGAACAGCAGTACCAACAGCGAGTCTATCGACACCCAGCTATCATCACGACCCGTGCGTCGTCGGCGCCAGAAAGACGAGCTGATCGTCTTGCGGCAGCAGGCGCTGGACTTGGAGACGCAGCTGCAGAGCATCAAGGCGGCCATGGAGCCCTCTGTAGCCGACTCGAAAACCGCTTTGGTCAAGCAGAAACGCATGCAGGCGCTGGCGTGGGAGGCGCATGCACTCCAGGAGAAGCGCATGAAACAATCCACCGAGTGTGAGAACGCGCGCCTTAAGGAGCTCGCGAGCAAGGAGCTCAAGGCGTCCTTTGAGATTGACAAAATGCTCATCAAGTGCTACACGAGCGCAGTACGTTTTGACTTTGTTTATATGCACTACCAGAGTATGCATTCTCCAGCACGTGACTAACTCTGTAAATACCTAACAGCTCTCGTTCTTGCCGTACGGTCGGAACGCTGGTCTGGCGCTCGAAGCCCACGACACGTTCCTGTACGAGATGCTCGAGCAAAACGCCGACGTGCGGCTGCGTGACCTCGAGGTTCGTGGCTTTGAACTGTCGCCATCGTCACTACAGCCGCAGAGCAGCGAGTCGCGCATCGTGCTCATGGGCAACCACGAGACGGGCGTGGAGTTCAAGCGATCACACGTCGTCCCATTCGACAGCGCATCCGTGAACAAAGTGTCGTGGAAGGCGATCCTGAGCAACAACGACAACTTCTTCACGCTCAAGGTGAGGCTTCATATTGCATTGTGACTCTCGCCTGAATGATTGCGACTTATGAGACTTTGTGATTTGTCGATGGCAGGATGTGCGCGTGAAAGAGAACATGGTGGCGATCCACGCCAGGGTGAGGATCCATCGCGAGGGCGAGGAGGACGTGCTGCTCGAGGGCCACCACGTTTGTAAGCGCGTTTGCGGCAAGCAACGCACGTTCATGGCGTGGGAGGGCCTGACGCAGTGGAAAGTCGCCAATGCCGACAGAGACGCGAGCGACTCGCTCTGCTTGCCGACCCGCGAAAGTGGCTGGGGCGTCATGCAGCCGCTGCTGCTGCCCGGCGCTGTGCCCGTGACACAAGTCCAGATCTGCACGTCGGCATTGCCGACCAGAGTGAAGAGGGATCACAATGGCGCACAGACGGAGGAGACTGGACGAGAAGACTCGGTGCGGGAGGCGAACTTGCTGCGCGACCTTATCATCCCGTCCATGGAGCAGATGTTCGTCACGCAGCAGCAGCTGGTCGAGAACGCGCTTCTCGATGACTCGCTGAGAAGGACATAGGCGTTTGTGAATATAGGTATGTGTGTGGATGTCTGAGTCAATAGATATTTTTTTGGATTGCCTGGTCGAAAACAAATTTGTATTCTGTTTTTTCGAGGTAGGTCGGCGGCTCCCGATTTTCTCGAATGGATTCTAGGGCGTGCTTGTTTTTCTAATGGGATGCGTAGCTCGACTTGATAGAAATTTTGACTGGTGGTTGCAGGGATAGGAACTTGGACTTGTGTCCTCGTGAGCTCAGGTGTCCACAAGATCTCGCGTGTTCAAGCTGACCTCCATGAACAGTGAAGACTCGTTTCACGCTGAGACTGTTGTAATTCATACGCCAAACTCGTTCGCATGGTGTATGTTTGGCACGTGTCTGCTTGTGTGACGGAAGCGATATCTTCGTGGAGTTGCCTCATTCGAAATTGGTGCAAGCAGCCCGCAACAGACATGAACAATACAATTACAGAATGCACCAACTCATGGACAGCAAACTACTGTACTGCTGCGCCAATTTCAGTTATCCACAACGACTTGAGCGGATCGAGTGGTCCAGGAGCATATTCTCCAGCTGCTGCATGCGCGCTGCAAACGCCACCTGATGCGTTGGCGCCACTGCATCCGAGAGCTGCTGGGCCTGCTTTCGATGCTGCAGCTGGTCTGCTGCTGAAGCATTTCCAACAATGTTGGGCGCCACGATGGTCGACGCGTGTAGTGTGCTCACGGTCGAGCGGCTCGTGGGGTCGGGAAATGGCAGCACGCTCCCCCAACCATGCTCTCGGATCACAAACTTCGTGTTGGTGTCACTTTCATCGACAGACGAGGCGCTGCCCGGCCACTCGCCCACTGACTCCCAGGCCATGTAGACGCGGTTCTTGTCCACGTAGCGCCGGAAGACCGTCTGCAGCGTCATCACAACTTCCTTATCGTCCCTATCAAGAAGTTTGTACTGCTTGCTCAGGAACACGGACGACTCGAACCGCTGGATGACCTATTATAATTTAACAGTGTCGAGCCACATCCAGTCAGCAACAATGGCCTCTTCACACAGCACTCAGTCATGTATTATAACAGCAATGCTCTCACCTTGATCGCCGCGTTCCTGGCGTGCAATAGACCAATGTTGTTGCCTCTCCAGACGACCTCATTTATCAACTGCACTGAGAACGGCATGACCCGCGAGTTGTTGAGCAGCACGGACGCATCCTGGTCGTTCTTCACCAGCACGCTGATGGCGCGCAGGTCGTTCTCAAAGTTCCCAGTGCCAGGACATCTGCCAAAGCCCTCGCGCATGAGACTCGCGCCCGCGTATCGCGCGTCAAGACAGCTCTCGAGCTCACGGTACACTTGTGGGTCGGTCGAGTCGACCACGCGCAGCGCTGGGCTCACGTCAAACAAATCCACCATCTGTTGTAACAACAAGCAAGCAGCACGTGTGATAAAATTGTTTGTTAGGCGTTGGATAGGTATACAAAAAGGTATACCAACAGCGTCATTTGTGTATATATATAGTACGTACTGCTGGCGTCGGGTGCTTGGCGAAGGCACCCTCCATGCTGCGCGTGAACTCGCGCGCATCCTCTGCAAGTTTCCGCAGTCTTGTGTTCTCTAGTTTCACTTGCTGTCGCGAGTCCAGTTCATGGGCGACGCACTCTTTCAGCTTGGCCAGGTCGCTTAGCGCTCTCTTCTTGTCGTCTTCGTCGCTCCGCTCACCAGCAGCAGCAGCAGGCGTGACGTGGTCATCTTCAACAGAACGCGACGCACTACCTGTATTTGAGGGGCGCTGACTTCGCTGCCGCGCGTGGAGCATCTCTAGTTGGCTCTTGAGCGCGTCCACACCGGCCCGTAGCGCCACGAGCTCCTCCTTCTGGCGCTTGTAGTGCGTGTTGACTGCGCCAGTGGGGCGGCTTCGCTTGCGCTTGCGTGGTGACTTCTTCACGGCAGGTGGCTTCTTAGCAGCAGCAACAGTACTAGTGACTACAACGCCAGTAGTCTTTGTCGTAGAGCCCCCAGTCGTGTCGCCCAGAGAACTGATCATGGCGTCGTCGTCAGAGGAGACGCACTTGCCGTGGCGCTCCAGCGCGTCCAGCTCTGCCAAAAAGAGCTCCAGCATGTCCATAGCGTCATCGCCACCGCCTTCTTCACCTTCATCTGCAGTTTCCTGTTGCGCGTACTCGTCGCTGTCGCCGTCCTCGTTCGCGCGCGCCATCTCGTTCTCGCTCATGATAAACAGCTTCTTCCTTTTTTGTTGTGAGCCGTGGCCTCGAACGAGAATTACATTTTTGGAATAACCCTCGGTAAGGATGAACAAATCCACGGCAGATGTCCTTTCTTTGTGTGGTCAAAACATGCACTGCACATCTTTACAAACTCCAAGTCAAAGTGATGAGAGGGTTTTGACCAATATATCAGAAAATGATATATTGGTCAAAACCCTCTCATCACTTTGACTTGGAGTTTGTAAAGATGTGCAGTGCATGTTTTGACCACACAAAGAAAGGACATGACAAAACGGCTAACAGCAGTTTTTTTTTCTCAAAGGATGTTAAACTGAATTCACTGAGAAAGTGGGAGTAATGAGTATAAAGAACGTGAACTCGATCAAGCAACGTTTTAGCGTCATTTTCCCGAAAGAACAGTTTGGTTAAGTGTACTCTGATCTTATGCCATTGTTTTTGCCCAAAAATCTGTCGCGGGTTGACGTGGATTATATATTTTAAATAAACATCGCCAATTCCGACAGATTCTACAATAACATCTGGCTCACAAAATCTGTTGGAGTTGACGATTTTTTCTATAACTTCCCTCCTAATGTTTGTTTCGGATTGTACATTTTACGAATATATACGTTCATAAACAGGACTTTTTGAAATCTATTAGTAGTACAGTATCTGATATGTTACAAATTGTGTAGTTTTTGGGCCGCCGGCCCGATCCCAGCAGGCAGCCAAAAAATGATTCAGATTTCAGGGCTCGAACGTCTAGCTTTTGCGTCTCAAGTGTTGATCCAACGCTGGTGGAGGTATCCTGGACGAAGGAAGAGGTGGCTTTTGAGCTATTAAAATAGCACTGAGCTTCCAAAGTATTTTTTTATATCCATAATTCAGTGGTCCATTATCCAAAATTACCCAGCACCCTTCCACATTCCACAAGCAAGAGCAAACTCCTACGAAGCCGCGAGTTGCTGCCTGGCGAGCGAGTCGTCGAGCAGCGCGTTTTCTAAATCCTGTATGCGCGCAACAAATTGCGTCTCGTACAGCGGCTTCACGACATCCGAGAGGACCGCAAAGTGCGCCACCCGGGATTTTATCCTGTTCGTCGCCCCTCTTTTCGTCGGACCTGGCGTCATGCAAACGTACGTCTGGAACAAACTCAGAGGCGACGAAGTATCCTGCTGCTGCTGCTGTCTCTTCTTCGCAGAGCTGGACTGTGTATATGGCTGGATGACACTCCAGCCTTTCTCTTGGAAGGTCACGATTTCGCCAGATTCTTTGTCGAGCCACTCACTCAGACCCTCCCAGACCATCACGACGCGCCCGTTCTCGGAGTACCGCTTCGCAACGTTGCGCATGGTGACCGTAGTATCGCCAGACTGGAATTCTTTATTGAAAGGCTCGCTCTTCCAATTTCCGTGCTCCTAAACAATAAATTCAAAAAAAACGCACCACAACAGGTTAGTAAATTCGTCACGATGACTTGTGAAAATCGGAATACAGTTATGCAGCGTATCGTACCGCTCCAGGTCGTCTTGCGACGTTCTTGAGCGTCAACTCATTGATATTCTGGATGCTAAATGGTATCAGCTGGGAGAATTTAAACTTGAGAGTCACGCCATCCGCTTCGTGGTCTGCATTGACGCGGATCTCGGCCAGGTTGGTGCGGCAGTCTGCGAGCCCGATCGCCCGGAACATTCTCTCCAGGTCGAGATACTGCGTCTCTATATTTTTGCCCAGCGTGGCAAATGTCAGCAAATCGCTCGCAGTGTGGGGCTCGGAATCCATCCTCTCTGACCTGGCTGAGGTCGGGATCGACTTCACGAACGCCTCGGAGCTCTACAAGGAAGGCATAGAAAATGTTCCATCTAGTCAGTTAAAATATGATACAAACAATTTTAAGACAATGCGGTCGGCAGGTTTACAACAAAATACATACCACTGATAGACGCCGATTGAACAGCGCTTTCTCAAACTGTTGAGCCACTGCGACGTGGTCGTTCACGAGTTTGCTCAACTGGTTGTTCTTGAGCTGCGAGATCTGTCGAGCCTCCTTCTCGTTCGCCAGTAGCGTCTTGATCGTAGTCTGCGGTGGGGGTGGAAGTGATCCCTTGGAACTTTGCTTCTGGTCTGGAGAGAGTGTGTCGGGGCCGCGTCGTCCTTCCTCACTCCTTCCGGTGCTGCTAGTGTGGGGTAGAGACGAAGACCTCCTCGCAATCGCCTGTAGCGTTTGGAGCTCCTTCTCCAGCAGCACAGTCGATTCACGAAGAGCGTGGACCTCGTCGCGCTGGCGCTTACGGGCGGCGTTCCCGCCAGGCGCGCACTTGGGCTTCTTGGCGGTCGGGACAGCAGCGTCACCACCGCCAGTAGAGCTACTGGAAGCGCCTGAGCTCGATTCGTCACCGGATATATAGTCTCCAACAGCATTCATATCGTATATCTGCTCGTTGTTGGCTGCGCTCTCGTAGAGTCCCTCCGGCGGCGCTTCAATGTGGAGAAGCAGACTGCTCTCTTGCTCGGAGCTTGCAATGAGCTCGTCAAACGCGTCCAAGTCCATCTGGAAGTCCGCGAGCGCGTCGTCGTAGGCTGGTGTGGTGCTTATGGACTCACTGACACGGTCGCTCTCACCAAAGAGGTCGAGCAGCAGCACTTCGTCGGACGCGGTGCATTGCGCGCTCTCGTCCACGCTCATCGTCTCTCGATTTGGTAACTTATCTGATATCGCGGGCAACTTTTCGCTAATGCCGCATGGAGGATTCTGATTGGACAAAATTGATTACGGGTGTCATCAGATTGTTTACACCCGCGGTGCGCCGACTTGGCTCTTGAACGTAAAGAGGTATATTTCCCTCTTAAAATGATGTGATTACCGGTATGCATTACCAAAATACTCCATAGCGCCAGTTTCGATAGCGTTACGCCACGGAAACAACGCAAACTTCATGGACCCCCCCCCAGCGCGAACTCTTCTCCTACGAAACACTCCTAGGAGGCCATGAGCCTCTGCTTGAGCGACTCGTCGAGCAGCGCGTTTTCTAAATCCTGTATGCGCACAGCAACCTGCTCCTCGTACAGCGGCTTGACGACATTTGCGAGGATCGCAAGGTGCCGCATGCTCACCCGAGACTCTTTCCGCTTCGCCGCCCCGTTCTTGACTGGCGTCATGCAACTGTACGACTGCATCAGACTCAGAGGCACCGACGACACATCCTGCTGCTGCTGCTGTCTCTTCTTCGCAGAGCTGGACTGTGTATATGGCTGGATGACGCTCCAGCCTTTCTCTTGGAAGGTCACGATTTCGCCAGATTCTTTGTCGAGCCACTCACTTAGACCCTCCCAGACTACCACGATGCGGCCGTTCTCGGAGTGGCGCTTCCCGACATTGCGCATGGTGACCGTAGTATCGCCAGACTGGAATTCTTTATTGAAAGGCTCGCTCCTCCACTTCATGTGCTCCTAAAAACAATTATTAATAAATATATAAAAACGACAAATAATCAACTCGAGACGTCAGCCAACGCGCCACAAAATATATAGATCCGATAAATAATGTGGCGCTTCGTACCGATCCATGCCGTTTTCCGACGTTCTTGAGCATCATTGCTGTGATCGCCTGCATGCTGAACGGAAACAGGTGCGCCATCTTGAACCTCAGAGTCGCCACGCCGCCGTTTTCGCGGTCCATGTCGACGCGGGTCTCGACCATATTCGTGCGGCAATTTGTGAGCCCAGCTGCCCGGAATACTCGCTCCAGCTCATGATGCTGCGTGTCAATGTTCTTGCCCAGAGCCTCAAACACACGCAGGCAGTTCACAGTGTGCGGCTCGGAGGCCATTCCTGCTGCTTTGAGTGAACTCGGGGTCGTCTCCAGGAAGATCTCAGAGCTCTATTAAGCACACAATACACATCAGCTAAATAATAATACATCCGCTAGTGAGGCAGGGGGTCAGCTAGTGTCTTACCATGGACGGAGGTCGCTTGAACAGCGACTTCTTGAACCTCTTGGCCACTGCGATGTGGTCGTTCACGAGCTTGATCAGCTGGCTGTTCTCGAGTTCCGCGAGCTGTCGCGCCTGGTCCTCATGCGCCAGTAGCGTCGCGTTTGTAGAGTATGGCAGTAAAGGAATCGATTCCTTGGTGTGTAGTAGTGATGATGACCTCTTCGCAATCGCTTGTAGCGTTCGGAGCTCCTTCTCCAGTAGCACAGTCGATTCACGAAGAGCGTGGACCTCGTCGCGCTGGCGCTTACGGGCGGCGTTCCCGCCAGGCGCGCACTTGGATTTCTTGGCGGTCGGACTAGCGTCACCACCGCCAGTAGAGCTACTGGAAGCGTCGGAGCTCGGCTTATCATCGGATGTGCAGTCTTCAGTGGCGCCCTTCGCATCGATAGGTTGCTCGCTGTCCACCACGGTCTCGCGTGCCACTGCAGAGTGGAGCAGCAGCTCAGAGCTGCCTATGAGCGCGTCAAACGCGTCCAGGTCCGCCTGGAAGGCTGCGAACGCGTCGTCACAGGTAATTGTGTTAATGGGCTCGTCGATGGCGTCAAGCGCGCCAAAGAGGTCGAGTTGCAGCACGTCGGCCGCGGTGCTGCGCGCGCTCTTATCCACGCTCATCGTCGCTTGATTGCAGTGTAAAACATATATATTTGGGCAACGCCATGGGAATTCTGATTGGACAAAATTGTCTGATTGGCTTCGGGTGTCATCAAATTGTTTACACTCGTGTGCTGATTTTCGCTTTTAACCATAAAGAGGTATATTTCCCTCTTTCGATAGTTAATTGCACCGCACTCCTCCTGCATTGAGAAAATACCCCAAACTACCCCAGTGACAATTCCAACACCCAACATTACGTTACACCATGAAATAAGTAAACAAAATATAAAGAGCAGTCCCGGTGAAATACATAATTATATGAGGCCACGAGCCCCCGCTGGAGCGACTCATCGAGCAGCGCGTTCTCTAAATCCTGGGTGCGTGCAGCAACTGCTTCTCGTGGTGAAGCAATTGGTTCCTTGGAGATCGTGTCGGGTCTGCGTCGCCCCTCCTCCCTGCTGCGGCTGCTTGTGTAGTACGATAACTTGTTCGCAACGGAACGAACGACAAGTATACCGCATGGATTCGAATTGAACAAAAAGCTGGAAAGCAACCGAGCAACGCATTCAGCAGCTGCCAATGCATATAACTTAGTGGTATCAGAGTTGGAGCCTAAAATAATGTTATAGGGAATTGGACTTTATAGGTATGGTGTGGATAAAAAAATGTGATGTATTTAACACTACCCTAAATATATACCCCATTCCGAATTCGCGTTTTCAAAACTGGTATAGATCTCCCTCCAACAGCCGTGCCGGAGGATTTGCATAAACGACTAGCGAAACGAGAAAGTTTATCAGTGTTTTCTGTTATTGAATCCTCGTCTTTTACATAGCCTCTGATATATGATCAGAAATGAGACCACGGCTGTTAGAGGGAGATCTGTATACACTGTATTGACTGCTGGAATGCAACCAAAAAAATTGCAAGTTTATTGATAAAATACCCCCATTGAGAAACCCACTTCTGCAGTAAGCGAGCGGTACTCTACGAGGCCACGAGCCTCCGCTTGAGCGAGTCCTCGACCAGTACGTTCTCCAGATGCTGGATACGCGCAGCAAACACCTTCTGGTACAGCGGCATGACGACGTCCGAGAGGATCGCGATGTGCTCTGGCTCGGGCGCTTTCCGCTTCTCCCCTTCTTTCGTTGGACCCGGCGTCATGCAAATGTACGACTGCAGCAAACTCAGAGGCGACGCCGACGGTGACAGCACATTCTGTATCTTCTTCTTCTTCTTCTTCTTCTGGGGCTTCGAGGACGAGCTCGGCTTTGGTGCATACGGCTGGATAATGCCCCAGCCTTTCTCTTCGATGGCCACGGTTTCGCCCGAGATCTTGCTCGGCCACTCGCTGATCCCGTCCCAGACGATCACGATGCGACCATTCTCCGTGAAGCGCTTTGAGACGCCGCGCACGCTAATCGTAATGTCCCCCGCCTGTAATTGTTTCTTGAATGCCACGCTTTTTCCATCTCGCCCATGAGCCTGTAAATAAAAAAATGTTGGCAATATTTCCAGCATTATCTTTAAAAAAAAATCTTCCAAAGACAACGTACCGTTCCTGGTCCTTTCCCCATGTTGGACCGCGCGATCTTCAGTGCTGTTTCGTTGATCTCGTGGACGTTGAATGGAATCAGCCGCGAGGATTTAAACTTCAGCAGCACGCCGCCTTCGTCGTGGTCCGTGTCGACGCGGGCTTCACGCAGGTTCGTCCGGCAATCCGCAAGCCCTACGGCGCGGAACACTCTCTCCAGCTCGTGGTACCGCGCCTCGACATTTTTCTCCAGCGTGTCGAACGCCAGTAAATCACTCGCAGTGTGCGGCAGTGAAATCGTCGACAGGTGCTTGTTGAGATAAAATACTCCGCTGGCTCGTTCGGCCGTCGGCATCGTCTCCAGGAACTCGGAAGCCTACAGGCACACATAAATATTGTTTAGTCAGTTAGCAACATAGAATTTGCCATGAATATTCATCCGACATTTCTACTTGCTTACCGAAGGCGGAGTTTCCCTGCGCAGCGCTTTTTCAAACTGCTGCGCCACTTTCTCGTGGTCCTTCACGAGTTTGCTCAGGTGGATGTTCTCGAGTTCCGTGATCTGCCGGGCGTGCGTCTCATTTGCCAGCAGCGTCTCCCTCGAAGGCTTTGGCGTTGGTGGCTTGGGTGGAAAGTGTACCTTCAGTCCCTGCTGATGTCCTTGTGGGGGCCACCGCCGAGGCGCTTTCTGGTCTGGCGAGAGCGTGTCGAAGCCATGGCGGCCTCCTCCTCCGCTGCTGCTGTTGTGAGGCAATGGTGACGCTTCGCTCGCCTTCGTCCTTAAACCCCAGAGCTCTTGCTCCAGCACCACGACCGACTTACGAAGCGCGCGGAGCTCCTCGCGATGGCGCTTGCGGGCAGTGTTGCCACCCGGTGCACATTTATTTTTGACGGCTGGAGCAGCGCTGTTGCTAGCAGTATGTACACCTGTCGAGCACCTGGCGTTACCGGCTTCTGCACCGCACTCATTATTAACTGTGCTCTCGTGCTTTACCGGCGGCGGCTCGGTGTCTAACGACACGGCGATGTCGAACACGAGGCCGCTCTGTGGGCTCTCCATGAGCGCGTCGAACGCGGCAAGATCGGTCTGGAAGTCCACGAACGCGTCGTCGCTCGCATCCACAGGTGCGATAGTAGGCGTAGTACTGCTGCAGGCGTCTGCGGGGCTGACTTCGCCAAAGAGGTCGAGCAGCAGCGCATCGAACGCGGCGCCGCGCGCGCTCTCGTCGGCGTTCAGCGGCTCCATTTGGTTGTGAATTGCCTTTGAATGCGGAATGCGACAGAACGAAAATCGCACTTAGCAGGATAAAACCTTTCTAAAACCCATATGTATACTTGAGAGGTAAAATAGAGTGGTGATGAGCCTTGATCAAAGACCAGTTTCTCTCGACAGTGTTGGTCAAGCCAACACTGTCGAGAGAAACTGGTCTTTGATTGGTTCTTTACGACTGAGTTATGACTTGGCTGACATACTGCAACCAGAGGTCTCTTTCGACGTACTGACTTCGGAGGACCTGGCTCGAAACTCGAAGTCGCTGGTATTTGAGGGGAGATACAACTATGACCCTCAACGGACGAGGTGAACGTGATATTTATTAGAGTAGATAGCTTCAGGCACATCGAGCTCTGGCCTGAAGTCTGGCTAAATGTATAACTGACTATAATAGCTTAGCTGCTCGTGGCCTTGAGCACGTTGACACGTCCATTGCCAAAGATGTTATTTGGGAACACGTTGTCGGCCGTGCCGCCGCAGGTTCGGCCCGTGGTCTTGAGTGTGTTCTTGTCGGTCGTGGTCGTGAGCGCCGTGCGCACCTGGTCAAAGGTCATCGTGGGCTTGGCGCTCAGCAACAGCGCAATGGCGCCAGCGACGTGTGGGGAGGCCATGCTCGTGCCCGATAGGTTCACGTAGACCGTGTCGCCAGTGTACGAAGCCGACTTGATCACGCCGCCGGGAGCCGTGACGTCGGGCTTTATGAGACCGCTCTGTGACGGACCCGTGCCGCTGTAGTACAGCAGCGAGTCGTCGTCGTTGGTAGCGCCGACGGCAATCACATTCGGATAATCGGCCGGCGAGTTGACCGTGCCGCAGTCTGGGGAAACGTTGCCGCTCGAGAAGACCGGAATGATGCCCGCGCTGCGCCAGATGTCGACGATAGCCGTGTACTTTGTGTTGCCCTGACCGCCAGTGGCCCAGCTGTTGTTGATCACGTGTGGGGCTTTCGAGCAGTCCCTGTTCGCGCCGGTCGTGTCTGTAGGACAGAGCATAAACTGCATGCACGCGACCGTTTCGGACTCCAGGCACGTGTCGGTGCGACAGGCCTTGCACGCCATCCACGTGGCCCCTGGAGCCACACCGACGCCGTTGTGACCGACAGCTGAGCCCGTGACGTGCGTTCCATGGCCGGTGTTGTCGTAAGGGTCCGCAGCTTGCTTCTCCGGGTCGTACCAGCCGTAAGCGCCGCGGAAGTTGTCGCGAAGAGCCTCGTGGGTCCCACGTACGCCCGAGTCGATGATGCCCACGACAACGTTCTGGCCAGTGTTGCCCTTGGCCCAGACCTCTGTGGCATGCATCTTCTGCACGCCCCAGGTCGGCGCCGTCAA
>JAASFY010000845.1:0-14909 GCA_023334035.1 Globisporangium okanoganense
ACAGCGAATCGTGCATTAAACCGATTCAAAATTCATCTGCCAATCAAATTGCTCAAAATCGAAATATCCAGATTTTATTGGATAATAATCAGCATCGTGCACTGAAGTGATACCGTGCACAAAACTGGTCGTTTACCTTACCGGTAGTTATAAGAACGGAAGCATAACAGTTTTTACCAATAATACTCTTCCTGTTAAATATTTGCTCATTTTCCTCAAAATTAACCCTTTTTACCGATAGCGTTATTTTGTAAATTAGTTCATTTTAATAGAGTTTGAGCCTTTTGTACAGTATTCGCCAAAATACCGGTATTTTCTATAAAGAGAGCTCGACAGACTGGATCTTGAGCTGACCGTGAGCGTCGTAAGTCCACATCAAGGTCTCCAAGTGTGTCCACGCGCGAGCAGCTACGTGCACTGCGACGAACTCGTGGACGCGGATGTCGGACGCTGCAAACTTAGCACGCGCTGCGGGACCGCCGTGCGTGCTGCGAGGCACCGCAGTCGCACTCTGCACGTGGCTTCGTCTCAGCGAGCTGTACCAGACGAGCTGGAGCGCGATCGTGGGCGTCGCGCACTCCTGCAGCACGCCGTCGAGCTGGTTCGCGTTCCATCGGGACAGGAAATCGCGCTCTTGGATCGTCGCAGTGCGCGCTAAGAACGACGGGTAACGGTTGAGCTGAGGGCGTCCGGGGGACTCCGATGCACTTTTATCTGAGTTGCCAATCACGACTTTGGCGGCGTACGCTGCGCTGCGCCGCCGGCAGCTGCCAGTAGTGAGTGGGTAATGAATGACTCGAAACGCCAGCGAGATGAAAATCGTCATCACGACGCCGCCGCCGATCGCGTACAAGTGCGGGTCCGAGCGCAGCAGCACGTTCTGCGTCAGCAGGTCCGTCGCCCCTTTCAGACTCGCGTATATGAGCAGGACTGCGGCGTGCGAGAGCGCCCACTTGCGCATCCACGTTGGATCGGCCAGACTGCGCAGGCGCTTGTCGACCGTGCGCGTCTGCTGCGTGATGAGCGAGACCCAGAAACCGCTGCTGAGCGCCGTGAAGCAGAGCCAGAAGCTCGTGATCGCGAGCGACGGGACGCACATGATCACGATCTTGCCGTCCATCGACGCCTCCTCCGCGTGGCACGCGAGCGAGAAGATGTTGCTGAGCGCGCCCACGGTCCCGAGGTACAGCAGCACGACGGAGGTCGGCCGCTGCAGCGCGCCCACGGCCGGGTCGAGCTGCAGGAACTCGTGCATTGTGATGGTGCTCATACTTGCCGTGGGACTTTGGCCTTTGGTTGTCGCACCACGAGGGCGAGCGGCAGGACGAAGACTGTTGCGCGTAAAGACCCAGAGGCTCTTGAGAATGGCCAGGTACTCGCAGACGTAGTAGACCGACCCGGCGAGACTCAAAATCAGCAGCGACGTGCGGATCTGGCGACTCGTGTTATCGCGAATGCGCGTGCGCTTGGCCAGCGCCGTCGAGTCGAGCAAAAACCACTCGATCTGGCGGAAATTGTTCTGTTGTTCAAGCGATGCGAGGGGCGCCAGGTCCTTGCAGGCACTCAGGTTCGCGTGCACGTGGCCGTTTACGTCACGCAGCAGAAGCTCATCGGTGCTGAAGACCAGGCGACAGAGCACGTGCGGCTCAGTTTCTTGCGAGTCGCGGAAGTGGCAGTAGCCCATGCCGTCGCCGATGAACGCTTGATATTTTTGCACGTTGCGCCCCTGCTGCGCGAGCGCCTTGTCCACCAGGTGCTGGCAGTCGCGCGTGTAGACGTATCCAAAGGGCGTGGGCGGGATAGTAAGAGGTTGCTGAGTGCTGGAGGCTTTGGACCACGCGTCGCCGTCCATCATGAGCAGTGGTGAGCTCTCGAGCTTCTCCGGCACGTCAAAGTCCAGCACGCGCTTGCGTCCGACCACGAAGAGGCTCGCGTTGTCCAGTTTCGCGTAGTCCCGGTAGCTCTTCTGGGTCAGGTACAGCAGATTAACCGTGTACGCCGGCACAAGCGCCGCCTTCTCCGCGCCGCAGGTGTAGAAGAGCTTTGGGTCCACTGTATCAAGCGCCAAGTCCTTGGCCATGGTCGTGAGCTCAATGCCGCAGTTCCAGAACGGCGCCAAGTACATGGGAAAGACCGGCCCCATGCCCAGAGCTGTGACCATGTAGTCGAGTGTGAGCACGGACGTGGTGGCGAACGAGATCTCGGCGATCACGGCCGCCTCGTTGTTGATGTTGCTGCCCATCGTGAGCGTCTGCGGCGACAGAAAGTACGCGAGCACGTCGCTGATCCCGACTACGTCCACGAGGCGAATGTGGTCATTGTCGTTAAGGCTACTACCAGCGGCGGGAAGCAGACTGATGAGCTCGGCGATGGCGATTCCTCCAGCATATCGCTTGACAACTGCATCTGCCGTCGCGTCATCAAAGTTGACGAGCCATGGCGACGATGCTGACGACGAGTCTCCTAGAAAGCCCGAGAGCACAGACCTCGTGAGCGACCGGACGACCTCGCTCGAGTGGAAGTGCCGCAGATAGACCTCCGACATGTTGACGAGGCCGATGACCCCCAGCGGCGGATCATCTTTACGGCTCGTGAAGAACCGGTCGCGCGGGAAAATGTCGCCAAACTCGTGGCAGAAGTCGTGGCGGATCTCGGGAAAGTAGTTCCCGAACAGCAGCTGCGCGTCCGTGTGCGACGTGGGGCCACACAACGGCGCGAAGAAGTCGTCCATGACCGACACCTTGGTGCTCAGCAGCACTTCGGGCAGGATCTTGAGCAAGTCGACTCGCTTCACAGTCGTGTACACGAGAAAGTCAATCAGCGACTTGTTGCGGGAGCCATCGCGAGTCAGCCTCTCACCGTGACCTGTTTGCGAGTCGAAGAGCGGCAGCGCGTCACGCCCAAAGGTGTCGAAGGAGTGCACGTGGCTCGTCACAAGCTCAAAGCTGTTGAGCTTGCGCGCCACGACGTCGTCGCGCACCTCGTCGAACTTTTGCGTGACGTAGCTGCCCAGAATGTAGTCCTTGACTGGAACGAGCGCCATGGCGCACCCCAGCAGCGCGAACCAGAGGCAGCAGGTACAGTACGACAGCTTGCGCTTCCCTAGGTGCTGCAGGCGGAGCGAGAGCCACGATTCTTTAGTGGGGACCTGCTGTTGTTCGCTGGGGCCGCGGCCACTGGACGCCTCGTGCTCAAATTGAGGACGGATGCGGGCCACGGGGGTGGAGGCGGAGGTATCGCTGCAGACGCCTGGCATGCTGGGCTCTCTTTCTTGGTCGGACCAGGAAGAACTCGAATGGATGAATGGTTGATGGGCAGCGTACAGACTGCCCGCTTGCGCTATTTGTGGGCACTCGCCTCAAAGTGCAGCTTCAGGAATACACCTTTTCCAGCTCCGTCGCAGAACACCCAATTTCCATCACAGAAATGGCAATCTCCGTTACAGAATGCCAAATTCCGTCACAGATCCTTTCCAAAATAATTCCTATCAATATCTGTATTTATGTAATTGATTTTTATTCGCCGACTGGCATGTCATTAAGACTCAAGACGTCACGATGAAAGGCGAATGTGTGACGGACGCACGCAAAACACAGCTCTACGGTCACTGCTTCTTCAACCAGTAGGTCTGCTGCTTGGGCAAGGTAACTCGCGCGATAGTCCTTGATGGTGACACCTGGTGGGGGTGGGCGGAGAATCGCTCGGCGATGAAGCGCCAGGTACTTCTTCACGTGGATCTTGAGGGTCGAGAACACACTCTTGATCGGGTTCAGCATCGGACTGTACGGCCCCAAACGCAGCAGAGTGGCGTGGCTGAAGGCGTCTTCTCCAAAGACCAGCTCGGCACGAGCATGGCACGGCGCGTTGTCCAGTACGAGAACGATGTTCTCGAGTAGCTCGTCATCCGCGATCTTGTTGAGCAGTTGACGGAGGAACTCGTTGGACGTGCCGGCGTTGTTGCTTCCAAATCGGCGCTCCCAGTACGTTAAGCCGGTGGACGAGATGCACGCCATAACGTGAATGTTCATGCCCTTGCTCGCCGTGACGGTCTTCGATAAGCGCTGGCCCTTTGGAGCTCGTCCAGCCTTCCGAGCACACCAAACGTTATAGTTACTCATCACAATAGAATACTTTCTTAACCATAGCCTGGTACTCGACGAGGGCGATCAGGTAGTCGAGACGCTTTGTTTTGTTGGCGGCGGTGTCCATCTTGTCGCTCTGCTTCTGGACCCCCTTGATCGTGTACCCGAGCCCGTCGACCGCGTTCTTGACGGTCTGGGCGCACACGCTGATCGTGAACTTTTCCGGCAGCGCGTCGGCCATTTCGCCCAGCGTCAGGTGACAGTTCTCGTCCATTCGAGTGCTCAGGTACGTCTTCATGGAGAGCGTCATTTTGTTGTAACACGCGCCTCCTCTCTTAGACGGTGACGCGACCCATGTGTCGGCCTCCTCTGCCAGACTGACCCACTGCCATGCGGTCTTGTACCTGATCCCCAACACGACCGCAACAGCGCGCCAGCCGTCTCCATTCTGCGCCGCGTTGAGGGCCCGTTGCTTGTCTGGCAACGCGATCTTCATCTTGAGTGGAGGTTACGGAGTGAGCGCGCACGCTGTTGAGCGCCAACGCGTGCCGTGCGCTGCGCAGCAGATCACACATGTTGGCGCCAAGTTTGCCACCAAAAAACAGCCTTACTAAGTACGAATTGCTTGCTTTGATGATATACTATCAAACAGAATATTTCATTTATAAACTATATAGTAGGTTTCTGACGGAATTTGGCATTCTATAACGATTGCCGTTTCTGTGACGGAACTGGAGAAGGTGTAGACCGCTCAGCACAACAGCAGCACTCGGCATGAACTTCAAGTTGAAACGCGAGCGAGTGATCACCAGCCACATCAGGAGGCCTACGTGATACCGGAGGAGCACTCGCGCGCGCAACTGGGTCGCTCACAGAAAACGGAGCGCTTCGCAAAAGTTAACTCGCAGCCAGCACTCGAAAGGGTCGGACGTCTACGCTTGAGCACCACAGGCTGACGCGTTGAGCCAATTGGAAGCCAAAACGATTCGTTCTCGTGGGCGCGGTCGGTGGTCGGAATTCGCAACTAAAGTCTCTCTTGACAATTAACTGCAGGAAACACACGAGAACGGCAATGTGAGTTACGTTGTTTCATGCATGTATTTGGCTGTTAAATGTACTTGAGTGTTGTTGCGAATGCCTCTTCAGATTCACAGTGAATAGGAGAAGGCACAGGAGGGGGGATAGGAATATAAAATACCTAGTGTGTCGATGTCGATCCGCAGCCTTGTGTTCTCTCACTCTCTTTGTCGTCCAAAAGAGCTGAAATTGGTCCAAGCTTCGCGTCGATACTGCTGCTCGGTCTTTGCAGCATTTAGTTCGCAGCTATGGACGCCGAGACGGCGGCTTTGGCGGCAGCGGCGGCCGAGGGCGTGGCTCTGGACTCCGAGATCGATGCCTGGTAGGCGCGGAAGGCGTTTACGATGTGCGGGAACGACGGTCGCAGCTCTGGCTGGCGGTTCCAGCACGCCTTCATGAGGCGCGAGAAGAACGGCGGGCAGTCGCGCGGGATGTTGGGCCGCAGGTTGCGGTTCAGCACGCCGAGCGCGGCCTGGATCTGGGACATGCCGTCGTACGGGCACTCACCCGTGACAATCTCCCAGATCACAATGCCGAACGAGAACACATCGGCCTTCTCCGTGTACTTCTGGTTGCCGAGTACCTCGGGCGCCATCCACTGCACGGTGCCGCAGTTGCCCGTCATGGTCTGCACATGGGCCTTGACACGCGCCAGCCCAAAGTCCGAGAGCTTGATGTTGTAATTCTTGTCGACGAGCAGGTTGGGGCTCTTGAGGTCGCGGTGCAGGATCGGCCGGTCAAAGTGGTGCAAGTAGCTCATGCCCTTGGCCGTGTCGTAGATGAAGCGCGTGCGCATCTCGAGGTCGATCGACTTGCGGTTCGTGCGCAGCACGCCCCACAGCGACCCGCGCTGCAGCAGCTCCACGACCAGCGCGCGATTGGGTGGCTCCATGCACGCGCCCAGCAATCGGCAGATGTTTGGGTGGCGCAGCACGCTCATGATCTCCACTTCCGACTGGAACTCGTTCAGAATGTCCGTGCGCAGGTCCTGGCAGATCAGCAGCTTGATCGCGACCGCCTTGCCGCGCCACTTGCCTTCGTGCACTTTGCCGAACGCGCCCTCGCCGATCATTCGGCCCACGGTGATCTCCGCGAAGTCGATACTTTGACTGATCGCTGAGCGCGTGTTCATGCCCGAGTTTCTTGGTGTAGCGATGTTCTGTGCTGGAGCAGCAGCAACAGCAGCGTCGGGCTTGACTGGAGCTGGAGCTGCTGGCGCCGCGCTCGCTTCTTTCGGTGCTGGAGCTGCTGCTGGAGCCGCAGCAGGCACAGCTGGAGCAGGAGCGGCTTCTTTCGTGTCGTTGCCGCCAATGTTGAACCACGCCGACATGAAGTGCGGGATCTTGGCCTTCTTCGCGCCGTCGAGCTTGAGCTGCTGCACGGGCTCCATCGGCGCCCCCAGAAACTCGGTTGAATTGCGGCGATCTCGACGTCCGCGATTGCCGTCGTTCTTCACAGTCGCAATGTCGTTCATGTCCGCTGCGGTGGCAGCAGGAGTCGCCTGCGCTGCTGCTGGTTTCGCGGCAGCCGCCGCCTTTCGCGCCGCCGCGGCTTCTTCAGCGGCCTTCACGGCGGCGTCGTACTTTTTCTTCACGTCCGCGTCCGCCTGGGCCTTGAGCTGCTCCTGGCGCTGCTTCTTGCGGATCTCCTCCTGCAACGCGAGCTTCTGCTTGAGATCGAGCGTCGCGACCTCGGAATTGAACGACGGCGCAGGCTTGCGCTGGTTCGCCGCAGCGGCCGCAGGGGTGCCGACCGCGCCAATGCCGACGATATTCGGGTTCACCTCGTCCTTGATCGTGCGCTTCTTGACCTCAAAGGTCGTCGACATCTTGATGGGCGAGCCGACCGTGCCAAAGAAGCTGTTCATTGGCGCATTCGCGTCGATCGCGGCCGGCTTGCGGCGCCGCTGGAACTGCATCTTGCGGGCGTTCGCGTTGTTGCCGCGCAGCTTGTTCTCCTTGTTCATCATGGTTGCGTTCGAGTGAGGAGCTGCTGCTGGTGGGTGGCGCAAATGGATGGATCTCTACAGATAGAGAGAGAGAACGAACGAACGACGCGTCTGGTGTGAGAAGACGCAACACGGGGAATGGTAGGCGAGAGGCAAGAGACGTATCGTACGCACCTTCTGGCGCTTCTCGTCCTCTGCCTTCTTCTTCTTCTTCTACTGCGTCTGCGTGGCTCCTGGGAAGAACGAGAATAAAGACGGTGTCTCTCCAGAAATTCCGACCCCCATACAAACTTTTCGATACGAGAAGCGGGAGAGAAGGCGCTCCTGGGTTTGGGGTCGCGCGCCATCTGCTGAGGTTCAAGCCTGCGGCTCTCCCGCAGGCAGCAGAGCTCATGAAGAGACACGCGATATGTTGTCCATAGTGTTAATATAGGAGCCATGACATAGAGCGTCTGCACGTCCCAAGCGACATGGAGAGAGTGAGTTGGAAGGTGTTCAGCTTCTCGGATATATGGCTCGAAAACCGCTTCGGCGAGAAATGCGATCTTATTCGATAAAGTACGATTCGGAAGCATAAGTCCGCATTTTTTTTGTTTCGATATGTCCGTTCGCGGATGGATACCGACCAAACCATCAAGTCAGGCCATCGAGCGTTTGTTGAGTGAGTACAAGAGAGCACGATAAAAAGTACATTATTGACTCCGCGTTGCTGGTGATGATGATTGAGGTGCGAGCCCCATGTCAGCAACCGTTGAGAGAAACTTGAGAGAGACTTGGATTGAGGGATTCAAATAGACCACGTACTGTACTATACTGTGAAGCAACTACGCTCGCCTCCTCGCTTGTGTCTGCAGGCTGCAGGCGCAAATGGATAAGAAGAAGAAAACGAACTGCGAAATATCCGGGATAATAATACCCGACGACATGATGAACTTCGTTCGTGGGCTGGCTTGTCAATGGAAAATCTGATACCGGCCTCCAAATGGGTTCAGTTTGTGGGTTTAAATCACTTGATTTCATGCCATGCTTTACTGAAATCAAGTGATTGTTTTTGCTCCACATCATCAAGAAGTGAGTGGGTGGCCAACCAATAATAGTTTGAGTGGCATACATACATATCCAATAGTACTGGGAGCTGAAAGTCGCATCTTTGTTGTTAGAAAGCGGCCAGGAGATCTCCGTCGGACTCGCACTCGCTTGTTTCTAATGTCCGTGTTCCTTCCAGCGCGTTCCGAACTTCCAGTTCTAGCGGTGGCTGCGCATCGCTCGTCTAAAATGCGGTGCTGACCACCGTCGCCATTGAATATTTGTGGCCCTGCTGACTGAAACGTTTGGAAGCCATGCTTGAAGGTGAGCACAAATTTCGTGCGCATTGTATCGAACGTGAGCTCGTGGCGGTGGTGTGCCTCCTCTCTGTGGCCTCGCATCCGCATTATTATCGTGCAAGGATGACAAACAACAGCAGCCAAGGGCACTACGGAGGGCAGTCTGCTTCCTTTCTTGCTGCCACTTTAGCACCGAGCAGCTCCAGTTGATACACGGCATTAGTCCTACTAGCAGACTGCGCTGAGCGTGAACCACTGGCTGTTTTGGACTTGCAGCAGGGCATTTACGATAGACACCTTGAAGACTGTAACCAACGACCGAGTACACAGCCGCGCGAGCTGTTTGTCATAGCTGCAAGAGCCAGCTCATCTGGGTCGAGCGACGACGCTGCTACGGGGTCTCGTGCTGCCACTGGCTGCAGGACAGTTCGCTCGCTACTGGGATTTGTGGTCCTGGGGCACTAATAAAATGTACCCATCCATTCTGGTTGTCAGTCTGGGTGGCTATGATTATGGCCGATACGATTATAGTCGACACCGTACCGGGTTCGTGTGGTTCCCAGCCACCAGACGTTCACTCGCACACCCGTAAGAAACACGTCTGGCGATCGATATTTCCTTCGCATGGGTGCAATTTGTCTATGCTTGTTTGCTTTTGCCTTTTTGTTCATTTTGCACAGCAGGACGCAAGTTGGCCTGTGCTGCTGGCTTGCGCTGTTTGTGTTGCTGGCTGCCGAATATAAATTCGTAGTGAGCGCCATCACCACAAGAGACAGTCTGAAGAAATCAGAGCCCGAAAGAAATTAAAAGCCTTTGCGGTGAAACCGTCGGCAACAATTGCGATCTTACGACTGGCTTCTTTTCCTCTTCTTCAGTTAGTACAGCAGATATGCGCGCACGAGTTAGACACACCTATTTGTTTATCCACCTGTGAAAAAAATACGATATTGAAGGTGCAATGAAAAGCAGATTAACTTGTTTTAAGTAACCTCACAAATAACCTCCATTAATTAGTGTATATAGTATTGCAGGTCATGTGTTGTAGACCGTGCCTTACTCGCGCGAAGGTCTGTACATAGTAAGCCCGTCTGCTATCAACCGGATCTCGCGCCGTCACTGCTCTTCGACCATACTGAAACCAAGTCAAGCGCCATCGTCTGTCCGTCCTGGCGCCACCACAACAAGTGAAGGCCGTGGGTAAATAAATAAAGCAAGCGAGCGAAAGAAATCAGGGCTGCGCCTTGGCCTCGACGTCGTTCAGTCTCCAATCTGCCCAGCAGGCCAGTCGACCAGCACGCTCGCGTGTTTGTTTGCGAAAAGGCTCCAGTCCGCACGCAGCTGTCTGTGGTTGCGCAGGTCCGTAACGGCTGCTTGCACGCACGTGATTGGCGCAGCGCTTCTACCGAAGCCCTACAAGCGAAACCGATCGAGCGCAAGTGAGCAAGTGCGCTGTCTCTGCCAGCAGGTCAGTCTCCTTTTCTTAGCGGCTTGAGCAAGAAGCGAGAAGACACTGCCAGCCGTGACTCCCGACTGAGTGCGTTGCTCGGCTTGCTTGCGTGTGTTTGCTTGTTTGTTTGTGTGACTTGTGTGCGCTAACACGACTTGTGGTGTGCTTGTTTGTGCAGGATTCCACCAAGAGCAGCAGCAACCGCACATTTCGCCACCTCGTTTTGTTTTGGATCGAGTTGTTTCGTTTGCGTGACGGGGGACAAACAAACTTTGTTTCCGGAGATTGCAAGCCACACAACACGCGTCTGAACGACACGCCCATCGTGCATGAACAACTCAACGGAAAACCCTTATATTATGGAAGAGAGGACCAGCTCCTTTGTCGAATTGCAGATGACTCCAAAGGACAAAACCCGCAAGTCGCACGCCAGCAAGCGCTCCGGCGGCGACCGCCAGAGCAACAGTCAGAGCCAGAGCCCCAGTCTGGGCCGCGCCAGCGGCGCCACGCGCCGCTCGACCGTCGTGTACACTGAGGAAGACGCAAACGCCATGATCCTCAAGGCGAACTCGCCGCCCAACTACAACGGCGGCTTTGACGGTATGTTACTTGTGTGCTTGCTTGTTTGTGTACTTGCCTGCAGCAAGTGTACCCGTTAATCGGGGTTGCGTTGCGTCACGCAATGAATTGCTCGTTGTGCTCACCACTTGGGTTATTTATTCCCCTACCTGTCCGTTTATCCAGAAATCATGAAGCAGATCCGCGCCAAGTCGTACTACACGAACCAGTTCCAGCGCATCCAGCAGCAGACCGAGATGGGTAAGCTGCTGTCGTTCTCGGACACGGCGCCGTCGTTCTACGAGTCCAACTACCTCACTGTGGCGCAGGAGACGAGCCTCATGCGCGTACGCATCTGCTTCACCATCGGCCTCGTGTCGCTCGCGGTCTTCTATACGCACGAGTCCCGCGCGGGCATGTGGGACGTGAGCCCGTTGCTGGGCCGCACGGCCGAGAACAAGCAGCTGATCGAGATCCTGGCCTTCGGGGTCATCCTGCCCGTGTTCTTCCTCGGCATCCTGCTGTCCTACACGCCGTTGGGCAAGCGCCACTTGGAGGCCATGACCATGGCCGTGTTCATCGTGATCGCAGGCGTCATGATCGCCAAGAAACCCATCGAGAAGGTCAAGGGCCCGGTTATCCCGCTGCTCATCCTGCTCATCCCGATCTTCGGCATCACGCGCATGCGCTTCGTGCGCAGCTGCGTCATCGGCTGGGGCATCTTCGTCGCGTACTTCGTCACGATGCTCGTCGCGCGCAAGTTTCTACCCGACGACGGTAGCCACTTCGACAGCACGACCGACATCTCGTACCAGTCGATCAACTACGGCATCTCGGTCATCGGCGGCATGGTGTCGCAGTACCGCCAGGAGCTCCTGCGTCGGCGCAACTTCTGTCTCCAGCTGCCGTTCTCTGGCACAATGGACTCTGACGCCGTCGACGATCTCAAGGCCGACAAGTTCAGTAAAAAGGCGCTCATGCACCTCTGGTCGCAAAAATTCCGCCACCCCGAGGTCGAGGAGTGCTTCTACCGCTACTGGTACCTCATCGACCCGTTCCCGTACGAGAACCCGAACTCGGGCTCGCTGCACACGGGCGTGTTTCGCACGATCCGCTTCGCGATCTACACGCTGCTGCTCAACCAGCTCGTGCTGCTGCTGCAGGACATCAAGTTCCTGCAGGTGAACCCCGACCGGTTCGTCGACAGCTCGGACTTTGACTACGCGCTCACGCTGCGTTTCGGCGTCACCGTGCCGCTCTACCTCTCGGCCGCGCTCTTCATGTACTTCATGGGCAAGGCGTTCTACGCCAAGTGGGTCAAGGAGTCCGAGGACGCCAAGAACGCCGCGCTCACGCGGGACTCGACGGTCGTCGCCGAGATCGATGGCGTCGCCCTAGACGCCAACGCCGTGAATGCGCAGTTTCCCGCCAGCAGCCAGGACACGGTCCGCATGCGGCTCATCGTGGACGCCGCGCGCATCAAGGAGAAGTCGAAAGACCGCGTGCTCGAGGTGCTGATCAACAAGGGTGGCTACGTGCGCTCGACGCAGATCTTCTCGGCGCTCGTGATCGCCACCCACGTGGCCTGCATGGGCATCCTGCTGCTCATCGTATCCACGGGCGCCAAGTCGGACGCAATCCGACGGGCCGAGCACACGTCGCCCGGGAAACCCAAGCCCGTGTACTACATGGGTTTCCTCAACGCCGTGCTCTTTGCACATCGCTCGGGCTTCCGCGTGCGCTTCATCTACGCGACGTACACGACCGCCGTGGTCGCCATCGGCATCATCGTCGCCGCGAGCTCCCTCTCACCCGATTACTACCTCGAGTACGCCGGGTACGTGTCCGTGATCCTCGTCCTCGGCATGATGATCTCGTACGAGGAGGAGAACCTGCGCCGCAAGTTCTTCGTGCTCAAGTCCATTCGCACGCTCGAGTTCGACGAGTGGTTCGCCGTTGTGCTGCGCATCCAGGGCTGGGTCAAGGAGCGCTTCCGCAAGAAGCTGCGCGAGGTGCGCTCCAAGGGCAGCAAGGAGTTCGCGGACGACGTGCTGAGCGGCAAGAAGCAGCAGAGAAAGGCAAAGGCGCCGCCGCCGCTCATGAACACCTCGGCGCAGATGGCGCAGGCGTCCAAGCTCGGCATGTATTCGCAGATGGCCAACATTGTCATCGCGCTCGTGGACGTGCTCACGAGCTGAGCGAAGGAAGGAAAACTGGGGAGTTGGCGGTCTCGAAAGAAGGGACCGGAGATCAATCGCAAGAAGCAAACTCCCCCCCACACACACGCACGATACGAGCCAGGAAAGGTTGATTGTTCAGAAAGAAGTGTTGGGGAAGAATGATGTCGAAAAAGAAGTCGCGAAATGAATCAGGCAAAAGTGTCTTTAAAGTTGCTCGCTTATTTTGAAGCAAACATATACTTTTTATGAAAACAATATGTTTTTTAAGGCTAAAATACTTTGTACGAATAAGACGAGTCCAAAGAGAACATGCTCTGATCGCCATTCCTCGCAAAGACGTCCACACAAGTCAGTCTTCATTATTATCAATTTATCGAGGAGCCAAGCAGCCTCTGTCACTCTCACTCTCTCTCGCCACCGTCCGCAATGGCACCCGGCGCCCAGCAGACAACGGAAGGCACTCGTTCTCCCACTTTCGCTCTCGTCACCGCATCAGTTCCAGCACCAACTCAGAGGGACGATTTTGGTTTCGCGTCGGTTTCTTCCGATCGGACAGCGTCGAGCAAGACGAGCGCTAGTGCAGCAATGAGCACCTCAAGCAGCAGCAAGGCGCCGCAAGAGGCCGCTGCGGAGTCCAAGCAGCTCATGCGTGGCATCACGGTCGCCACCCCAGAGCCATCGGTAGCAGTCGCCAGGCAGCCGCACGCAAGTGGCGACTACTTGTACGTCCAATCAACGGCCAAGCTCCAACAACTGCTCGCACACACTGCGAACCACGCGCTCGTGGACCCGTCGATCGACCCGATCGTCGCAGTGCATTTCCAAATGGTGACGGAGAATGGCGTCTCAAGCGCGGAAGCAAAGCTCGCGACCGTCACAATCGCATTGGGTGGTGGCTCTGGTGCGTACAGTGCGATCGTGATCCCCATGACCCCAGTCATGAGCCAGGAGCTCGTGTCTGCGGTGCTGAGTGAGCTGCTGGAAGACCCAGCGGTCGTCAAAGTCCTGAGTCTCAGCATCAAAAAGACCGTCAAGCTGATATGTAATGGCGCTGCTGATGCTGACGTGAAGGCTGTGAATTGTGTGGATCTGCACCACCAACTGATGCAGAAGGCTGTGAAGAGTGATCCAGAGATGGCAAAGTATACAAAGTACTTTGCTGACGCGAGTGCAGAGAATGACTACCACGCTGCTGCAGTGGCCGCGCACCTGCAGAAGGTTCCAAAGGCCTGGTGGCAGCCCATTCTCGCGAAGAAGCTGCTGTTGTTCTTGGACTTTGAGGCGAACAAATACCTCGAATGCTACCGCCAGCTGCTCAAAATTAGTGGCAACCAAGCCTCTGTGAAGACCCAAGTGACCCCCAAGCAGCAAACAAAAGCCCCAGCTCCAGCTGTCGTTACTCAAGCTCCAGCGCCTATAGCTCCGAGCAAAGCGCCTTCACCCGTTGCGACCAGCAGGAGCAGTACTGAAAGCGCCATCACGTACGTGAACACGACAGCAGCGCTCGAAAATCTCATCATCCAGAGCCGAGGCCGCAGACTCTTTCAGGCTTCACTAACACCCGCTGTTGCAGTGGATTTCAAAATCGAGTCAAGTGAGACCGGGTCACAGTTGCTCACGATCACAATGACTGGACGGCGTGCAACAGATGAAGCAGCAGGCGTGAAGAGCTCCAATGGTGACAACGATGTGTCGCTTGACACTCTTGTGCTGCACTTCACGCCGGCGCTGGACAGATCGCTCGCTGCATCAATGCTCGCTCCGCTACTGGAAGACGCGTCGATTGTCAAAGTGATGATCGGTATCCACGAAGCAGCGTACCTACTGTCTGATGAGGTCTTTGAGTTTCAGCTGCGACCTGTGAACTGTGTGGACCTCCAGCTTGCCTTTGAGCACTTGGTGGATACAAAAGTGCGGAATGCGAGCCTCGAGCGCATCGCCAAGCACTGCGGTGTCGTAACAAATCAGCCAACGTACTGTGAGAAAACGATGAGTCATCTCGACAAAGACCCGCTGGCGTGGATGCAAGCCGACCTCTCGAAGACTCTGCTGCGAAGCCTGAGCCTTAAGACGTGCGTGCTGCTGGACTGTTACCATCAGCTGATGCAGAGAACGACGCGGAAACTGGTGGCTCAGATGACCACGAGGCGCTGGCGGAACGCAATCGTGAACTGTGGCGTCCCGTCCATCTGGTTCGACAGCTCGCAGGACTTTAAGAGCCGCAGTCTCGAGTGTCTCGAAGAGCTCCAGAGTGACTCTGATAGTGCGCAACTGGAATTATACCTGCAGTTG
>JAASFY010000846.1:0-14907 GCA_023334035.1 Globisporangium okanoganense
CTACTGCCCAGCAGTGGCGGCGGATCTCCGCGCCTTGTCCGAAGACGAAGACAAACTGCCAGCTCGGTCACACAAGAAGAACAAGTGGTACGACGACGTAAAGCTAAAGGTCGCAACAGGAGTCACTCCTCCCAAGACGGTCGGAAGACCAAAGAAGCAAGCGAGGGCTGTGCCGAATCAGCCGTCGATACTTACGCTTTTCCTTAGCAAAGGTCTCTGAGTGACTCGTTATCAGGATTTATGATTGTGTCAGTAGATTTACATTATGAGAGTAACATAAATTTTTTCGAGGAGCCATGAAACTTGGCAGCTGGATTCGATCGGACGAGACCATCATTTTGCCCCAACTTTTACGTGATTTGAGTCAAAACTGATGAAGCAGGGTAGATCCGCGCATACCGCCATGGGGCTCAATTAATGCTTTCTTTCTTGCCCCTAATTGCGTGTGTGAAAATGGAAATTATAATTATAAGAGCAATTTGCACTTTAAATCTAAAATGCTACTTTCCAATTTCAGTGACGACACTGCTGAGTTCAGAGCATATATACGGTTCAACTTGTGCGGCTTGCGTGCACGGATCCTTCAAGAAGCACTTGTTCGAGCGCATTGCTGCGCAACAAGCAAACAGGCAGACACTCAGCAACTCGCAAGCAAAAAACACACACACAAACGCTCACCAGCAAGCATGTCGTACAACGTGGAAGTGACGCTCGTCAAGGCCGCAGACCTCCCGGCCGCCGACCTCAACGGCAAGAGCGACCCGTACGTGGTCTTCACGCTGGGCGAGCACTCGCGCAAGAGCGCCGTGGTGGCCGCCAACCTCAACCCGGTCTGGGAGCCGGCCCCCAAGTTCTATTTCCTCACAGACGACCCGCGCTTTGCCGTGCTCGACGTGCAGGTGTTCGACCACGACCGCTTCACCAAGGACGACCTCATCGGCTCGACGAGCATCTCGCTCGGCCAGTTCTTCAACGGCGACGACAACAGCAACAACGCGACAGTGGCGGATGGTGGCGTGCGCATGTACGAGCTCGTGGTGCCCAACTTCTTTGAGCGCCAGAACCGCAAGAGCGTCGTCATGCTGGAGATCAAGATTGACAAGGCGCTCGAATAGACGACAGTGCAGTAGATACAAGGAGACAGGAGACAGGTGACATAGAGAATATATACATAAATACAAGCTCACCTTGCCACACCAACGTCATCGTTGGGCTCTCACAAGTCTCGCCATCCCCACACAACAACAACACCGCTTGCTTGCTCGCAATGGTCGCACTGCTTGTCGCTTGTTGGGTTTTGCGCAACTTCACACGAAGGATCGCAACAGGTAGCATGCGCGTCACATGGACGACACCAGCTGCTGCTGACAAGTCACAAGGGTGGTTGCTTGTCAAATGCTCGGAACAACAACAGCAAAAGGCACGCTGAGAAGTGGAAAGAAGCTATTTCTAGCTGCTCGAATCCGCCAAAAGTCAAGGCTTGTCAATCCGCTTGTTCGACTTGCTTTTAATTGTGTGTGTTGAGCACCGCAACAACACTGGATGACTGCAATTACCATGCTCGTGAATGCGCGCATGTGTGCATGCTTGCTTTGCAAATTTGTTGCGGCTGCCACGCGCGACAGGACGCAGCAAAACAAAGCAAAACAACCGCGTACTTGCTGCAAACCCGTCACTTGCACTTGCGCACATTTGTTGGCTTGCTTGTGTATGACAGGGACCAGGCGTTCGTAACCCTACTTTGCCCTGCGACGCGATCGTTATTCCGCCCTTTTCTCTTGCGGAGCGCCGCGTCCCGATCCAAAGTGCCCTTCTCCTGAGTCACTTAGCACCTCTTTCCGCCGTTTTCTCTCGAGCCTTCCAGAGATTAGAAAGGGCGCAACAAACACAAACCCACAAGCACAACTTGCGCTTGCTTGTTTGAGGACTTGCGAGACTGCAATGCTTGCGCCTGTTCGCTTCACTCACGTTCGCCACGCAATTCGACTTGCGCGCACTCGCAGCTCTACTAGACGTGTAGCAAGTGCACTCGCTTGTGTTGCTTGCGCTTGCAGGAAGGCGACGACATTTGAGAATCTGCGCGCAAGAGACCAAGCAACAAGACAAGACACGAAGAGCTACGCAAGAACAACCCGAAGAGCTACACAGCCAAGGATGCCCTCCAAGGCCAAGCCACTCAGCCTCCAGGGCGCTCAACAACACGACCGCAGCACCAACATCATGGACCTCAACAGCCCAGCAACCAGTTCACAAATCCATCCGTTCAGCGCCACCAAGCGCGTCCGCCGGAGCGAGTCCACAACGGAGGACGACATGGGCGACGACGACGAGTTTGAAAACAGCGACCACAGCTACGATTCCAGAGATGACGACGACGAATTCGACGACGAAGATGACGAAATAGGCTCGTCCGAGGGCAGCGCACACGCTCTTGATGCCCAGCGCTGCGCTGTGGAGAACTGCACGCGACGCGCGAAGACTGGCGGGCTCTGCATCGCCCATGGCGGAGGACGGCGCTGTCAGGTCGCCAGTTGTGAGAGCAGCGCCATGGCCGGCGGTCTCTGTCTCGTCCACGGCGGCGGCAAGAAATGCAGCGAGCCTGGATGTGAACATGGCGCTCGCAGTCGAGGTATCTGCCCCATGCACGGCGGTGGGACGCGCTGCCAAGAGCCTGGATGCCGGAAACACGTCGTCTCGGGTGGGAAATGCGTCGCGCACGGCGGTGGACGGCGCTGCAACGAGCCAAATTGTCCAAGTAGCGCTGTGAGTCGAGGTCTGTGCGTTCAGCACGGCGGTGGGCGCAAATGCAAACACCCGAGCTGCACCAAGCACGTCGCCTCGGGAGGTCTCTGTCGCGCTCATGGCGGTGGGCGCCGCTGCAAGATCCCAGATTGCATGAGCAGTGCGCAGAGTCGAGGCTTGTGCTACGTCCATGGTGGTGGCGGCCGCTGCCAGATGCGAGGCTGCAGCTCGAGCGCCAAGAAAGGCGGCTTTTGCATCGCCCATGGCGGAGGCCACCGTTGCCAAGTGCCCAACTGCAAGAGCAGCGCTGTCAGCGGCGATCTCTGCCGTGCCCACGGCGGTGGCAAGCGATGCAACGTCGAGGATTGCAAGAGCAGCGCGAAGACCGGCGGTCTCTGCATCGCACACGGTGGTGGCAAGCGCTGTACAGTCGACGGATGCCGGAGCAGCGCTCAACGTATGGGTCTGTGCAAAGCGCATGGCGGCGGTCGGAAGTGCGTAGTCAGCGGCTGTGCGAACAGCGCCGTGAGTCGGGGAAAGTGCATTGCACACGGCGGCGGAAAGCGCTGCGTTGTTGATGGATGCACCACCACTGCTCGCAAAGGCGGCTACTGCTTTGCGCACGGAGGACGAACGCAATCTGCTGCAGCTGGCGCCACAATGGTCAGCAACAGCCATCTGCCTCTTGGTTCTTCTACACCGCCACGTCCAGCCCGCTTGGCCACCGCTGGAGTCAATCTTCCTGCAAAGCTGATCACACCGTCGAAGATCTGGAGAGCTGCCGCTTCTCGCGTACATCTTCAGTCGCCAAAACTTGCTGCGCTCCTACCGCCAGTGAGTTCGCTGGCTCCACGCATTTCCCTGCCGCAGGTGAAGCAAGAAGACGGTGGTGCTCATGAAGTCACGACGCCAAGTGTTCCTCCAATTCGCAACCTGCCAGGGATCAGTCGTGAAATGCGTCAGTCCATGATGACGTTGACGCCAATCAATATCCGCAGCCCGCAGACCACGACGTCGCCGTCGCCGAAGCCCACGGGGTACTCGTGGCAGAAGCTGCAAGAGACGATTCGTCTCGAGTCAAAGGCCCACGGGATCTTTGACGATGATGACGACGACGATGGAGACGAAGCAGAAGAACTGGAGGCCGAAGATGAAGAAGAACTAGAGGACGGAGAGGTGGACGAGAGCGAGGACTCGTCGTCAAATCAGCGCAAGAAGAGCCGCAAATCGTCGTTCAGCATGCTCATCTCGGCCGTTCTCTGCAAGTAGCAGGAGGTCTTGGAATCCGATTTCTTTGGTAGCTGGAAGACTTTGAGGAAGAGGCCGAGGTGCTGCACAAAATCTGTTACGTTCGTTAATAAACTTGCTATTTATGCCTGTGTTAGCACGTCAATTTTTCCATTTTGATAGCGAGGGAAGAGCACCGCAACACAACGCCTTGCTCGCTGCCGCTTGGTTATTGGATACTACAGCTCGACCAGAAAGACTTCTGGGCTCGCTGACGTGCACTGAGCGCCGAGTCTCTGGTCGCGACGTCCATGTGGTTGCGGCCTTTCATGAAGCGCCGTAAACGGATCTCGTTCTCCTCGTTCACTTTGTCTAGTTCGTCAGGGTTCTTTGCCAGAAAGTCCTGCAGCTGCTTCAGCGCCTTGTCCGTCTCCGAGACCGCCTGCTTCTCAAACTCCTTCTTGGAAATCAACACACTGTGACGCCCCGCTCGCTGTGAAACAAAAGCAACAACATAGAGATAAACATCAGTCTTTAGCACTCAAGCATCAGACATCAAGCGTACAGATCGAGCGTACCTCGTAATGGTACCAGAAGTAGAACGTCGTGGCGAGGAACTGGAACAGGCGCGTCAGCGAAACCAAGAGCACCAGCAGCAGCGAGATCTCCGTGGACGACGTGCTGTAAAACAGCAGGCCGACACCAGCGAGCTTCAGGAAGCGCGACAATGCCATCTGCGACGTAGTCATCGGCATGTCTTCGTCCAGGTAGCCGAGCTCCTCAATCTCTTCTTGGTCCTGCGCGACGGCAGTCTTTGGCGTCGCGCCCCACTGGTTCCACCACACGAGCACGAAGCCCAGGAAGCCGAAGAAGAAAAAGTAGATCTTGCCCAGGTGCGGGATCCCGAGCAGCTCCTCGCAAGACCAAATGTACGCCAGGTAGCTCAATCCCCACGACACGAGCTTGTAGATCGACGGCATGAGCACGAAGCTGGTGAACGGCACCGCGAACGACACGAGCGAGCCGATGCTCTGCAGGAACTGGGCACCAGGGACCATCTTCGCTGCCGCTCGCGTCTGTCGGGAGAAGAAGTAAAGCGCCAACATCGCCGAGAAGCAAATGCCGATCGACGCGCCCAAGAAATAGTGGAACGTGCGCGAGCGCGACAATCTCTCCGACGAGTAGAAGAGGAAGAGACCCAGGAAGAAGTTCTGCACAAAGAGCGACGAGAGCACTATGGGTTTTCAACAGAAGACAATAGAGATAATGAGATGAGAGACCTGGTCTATAACACAGTGGTTACTGCAACACCAATGCTATACGCACCTGTCTGGAATGCCAGGCTGAACGGGAGCGTTGGCGTCGTAGACGACAGGAACGGCTTGGTCGGCGCACTCACAGTCACGCATGGCGCGTGGTACGGGCTGAACACGACCATGCACGCGTCATTGCCAAGCGGAATGCACTCCCGAGCGCATCCGTGAACACAGTTCTCGCAGAGAATGGTGGCTACAAGCACATGATCACGATGTAATGGTGAGTGTGAGTGTTTGGTCACCGAAGCCCAGATTCACATTAGAGACGCAGCAACATACAGAGGAATCGGATCCCGGTCTGTAGGTACTCGACAGCGTAGTCTGGGATCCATTCGAGCAGCATTGGGGCTGACTGGTCCGCCAAAAACATCCCGCGGCACAGCATACCAGCCGATCTACACGCCACACAACCAGTGTTCCATTAGAAATGGTCATACGCAACCACAAATATGCTGATAAAAAGCCGCTTGTGACGTACCTCGTGTACGCAAACTGCAGTTCTTCGTGGTGGGGACTCTTGACAACGACGCGCAGGTCGCTCCAGGCCCAGAAGAACGACCGGAAGGGCCACGCATATTCCTAGAAACACGCGCAATCGCGATTAATCAACTCAGTCAGTCAGCACAACGCCCTTCTCGCAATGCCATGGCTGTGACGACAACACAGATGCGAACTAACAAGCAGTACAAACCTGAAGCTTGGACATCTTGTCGACGAGGAAATCGTAGATCTCATGCGCCTCCTTCGACTGTCCAAACGCGCGCACGACGTAGGGTTGCAGCGTGCTAATGGTATTGAAAGAAAGTGACACGTTCCAATATGACCGTTAGAAAACAAATTCACCCACTGAGGTGCATGTGGCGTGACGCACCTGTTGAGCGGGTCGAGGCGGATGCGCAGCGTCGCGTTCTCGTAGAAGCAAAAGGTCTCTTGCGCCTCCCAGTCGGTCAGCGTCGCGCTCTTCTCGATGCCTTCGTCGAGCCACAGAGACGACTCGCCGCGCTTGCTGCCCGCGGCATCTGAAGGATGATTTAAAAAACAAGTCATAAACAGAAAGAGATACCACTCGTTTAGGACAAGCACTGGAATAAAAAGAAGAAAAGCAATTAGAGACACACGCACGTCGCTTGCTGTTGTGCGTCTGCGGGTGCGCACTGGCGCAGAATAGCACGAGGAGCGTCGCGCAGAGCGCCAGGCGCAGTATCGGAAGCCGCGCGTGAGTCCGCATTTCCTGTTGCGAATCTCGTTTTTTTGTTTTCAAAAAGTGAAATCTGTAATGACACGCGCGCGTTCAAATAGACACTAAAGCGAGGTCAATAAAGTTCCTCGACTCAGTGACATCAGAATGTGTGTGACTACCGGTATGATACCTGTATGATACCGGTATACAAAACAAATACTTTACATCCGCTGTTTCATTGGATATAAATCATTTTGTATTTTACACCAATAGAAAATGCTAAATTACACATATTAGTATTTTTCACCAATGAAAACGTGCCGCTTGGGCATTTTTTATTTGCTTTTCCTTCTGCGGCTCTTTCCCTCCCTCCCCCTAATTTGCATTCCGAGCTTGAAGCGCAGGAGACAGCTCGAGATCCGACTCGACCGACCGACGCGCACGTGTGTGACGTGAGAGAGAGAGAAGAGCAATGGCGAGCGGCGGCGTATCCAACGAGCGCTACTGCACAGTGCTGCTGCAGCCGGCGGCCGGCAGCGAGAAGGCACTGCCCCCGAGCCAGGACGAGATCCTCAAGGGGCTCGAGTCCCCGAAAGTGGAGCTCAAGATCAAGGCCGTCAAGTCGGCGATCCTCGGCCTTCTCCACGGCGAGAAATTCCCCAAGGTGCTCATGCACATCATCCGCTTCTGCTCCACGCAGAGCGACCACTCGCTTAAGAAGCTGCTCATGATCTACTGGGAGATCGCGCCCAAGTTTGAGCAGAGCGTGGAAGTGCCCGGTGCGGCCCCTGGCGCGCCGCGCCCGCCGCCAAAGCTCCTGCCCGAGATGATCCTCGTCTGCAACGCACTGCTGAACGACCTGAACCACCCGAACGAGTACATCCGCGGCTGCATGCTGCGCTTCCTGTGCAAGATCAAGGAGAAGGAGATCCTCGAGCCGCTCAAGGACGCCGTGAAGGGCAACCTCGAGCACCGCCACTCGTATGTGCGCAAGAACGCGGTCATGACGGTCTACACGATGTACAAGACCTTCGGTGACCTGCTCATCCCCGATGCGCCCGAGCTCATCGAACGCTTCATCCAAAACGAGAGCGACACGGGCGCGCGCCGCAACGCGTTCATCATGCTCTTTGACTGCGCGCAGGACATAGCCGTGAACTTTCTCATGAACACGATGGACCAGGTGCCAAAGTTTGGCGACGGCTTCTCGCTCGTGATTCTCGAGATGACGCGCAAGGTGTGTCGCCAGGACCCGGCGCAGAAGTCGCGCTTCGTGCGCTGCATCTTTCAGCTGCTCAACTCGGCGTCCCCCGCCGTGAGTTACGAGGCCGCGTGGACGCTCGTGACGCTCTCGTCGGCGCCCACGGCCGTGCGCGCGGCCGCCAAGACGTACTGCGGCCTGCTCAACTCGCAGAGCGACAACAACATCAAGCTCATCGTGCTCGACCGGCTCGCAGACCTCAAGAAGTACCACACGAAGGTGCTGCAGGAAATCCTCATGGACATCATGCGCGCGCTCTCGTCGCCGAGCATCGACATTTGCAAGAAGGTGCTCGAGATCGCCATGGACCTCGTGTCGGTGCGCAACATTGAAGAAGTGGTGAACCACCTCAAGCGCGAGGTCGTCAAGACGCAGGACAAGAGCCTCGAGAAGAGCGGTGAGTACCGCCACCTGCTCATCCAGGCGATCCACTCGTGCGCAGTCAAGTTCCCAGATGTCGCAAACCACGTCGTGCACCTGCTCATGGAGTTCCTTAACTCGGACGGCGCCATGGACGTGATCCTCTTTGTGCGCGCCATGTGCGAGTCGTACCCGGACCTGCGCGAGAGCATCCTGCAGAAGCTGCTCATTTCGTTCGCGGACATTGCGCTCGCCAAGGTCTACCGCGTCGCGCTCTGGATCCTGGGCGAGTACTCGTCGGACCTCAACGACGGCATCGACAGCGACACGTCGATCATCGAAGCTGCCAAGACAATCTTCAATGCGCTCGGCAGCTTGCCATTCGCGACGGAGGCCATGCTGAAGGCGCCCGCGGTGGAAGCAGAAGAAGCCGCAGGTGGTGCGGCCTACAAGCCCGTGACGAAGAGCGTCGTACTCGCGGACGGTACCTACGCGACTGAGACGTCGTACACGTCGACGAAGAAGACGGTCGTGGTGGAAGAAGAGAATATGCCTGGTCTGCGCAAGCTGATCCTGGGCGGTGACTTCTTCCTTGGCACTGCTGTCGCCTCGACATTGACCAAGCTCTGTCTGCGCGCGACTCGTGGGAACCCGACAGCGGCGAGCGGCGGTCCATTGAAGCACCTCGTGCTCGAGTCGTCCCGCTACATGGTCGCGATCATCAGCTATGGCGAGTCGAAGGACTCGAAGCACGACATTGACGAAGACTCGACGCAGCGCATTCTGGTCAGCGTACGCATTCTGCTGGACCCTCAGTGCACCCAGGCGACGCACAAGATCATCACGGAGGAGTGCCGCCAGTCGTACCGTCAGCTGCTGGACGCGCAAAAGGCGCTCGAGGCCGAGAACGAATCGCCAGAGGAGCCCGTGACGCAAGCCGACGACCTCATCAGCTTCCGTCAGCTGCGTGGCAAAAAAGCGCTCGGCTCCACAGACATTGACATTGACGACGGCGCGGATATCAACCGCGCCCTCGGCCAGGACGGCTCGAACGAGTACTCGGGCAACCTGCGCCATGTGCACCAACTCACGGGTTTTGCGGACCCAGTGTACGCCGAGGCGTACGTGACCGTGCACGACTACGACATTGTGCTGGAGATCCTGGTCGTGAACCGCCTGCCGCAGACGCTCAACAACCTGTCGGTGGACCTGTCCACCATTGGCGACCTCAAGATGGTCGAGCGTCCGCAGCCACAGACGATCGGTCCACTCGACCAGCGCACGATCCGCGCCAACATCAAGGTGTCGTCCACGGAGACGGGCCACATTTTTGGCACGATCGTGTATGACTCGAGCTCGGGCGCTGAGAAGACGTACGTGAACCTGAACGACATCCACTTAGATATTATGGACTACATCCAGCCGGCGACGTGCACAGACTCGGAGTTCCGCGCGATGTGGGCCGAGTTCGAGTGGGAGAACAAGGTGGCCGTGAATACGGAGATCACGAACGTCTTCCAGTTCCTGCAGCACATCGTGGACAAGACCAACATGCGCTGCCTCACGCCCACGGCGTCGCTCGGCGGGGACACGAACTTTCTGGCCGCCAACCTGTACGCCAAGAGCGTCTTTGGCGAGGACGCGCTCGTGAACCTGAGCGTGGAGAAGCAGGACAAGGGCCGCATCGTCGGGTACATCCGCATCCGCAGCAAGACGCAGGGCATCGCGCTGAGCCTGGGCGACCGCATCACGGCCGTGCAGCGCGGCAAAGAGGACCAGAACAAGCGCAAGCAGGTAGTGTCGTAGACGAAGAGCACGGTGTTGTGGGCTGACGAATGCGATGAACAGGAACAGCCCAGAACAGCAACAAGAGCACAACGCCCCCAGTGAGTGGTGAGTGGCAAACTGTATGAGATTTCACGGGATGTTTTGGGAAATTTAACCAGAAAACGCAAGCAAGCAGCAGCAAGGCCAAACGAAGAAGATCAGGATGCTGGTGAACTCAATGGAACACTGGCTGCGGCGATTTGTTTCATTTTTTATATTCTATTGCGCATTTTATCAACAACTTTGCTCTATTGGTATCATCTCGCCTTCATAACGTTGTGTGACTTGCTCACTCAGACCACATGACGAAGCTCAGTATCACGGAGTCACAGTCTCAACAGGCGTCTCGACAATGGCAATCGTGTACGAGTCCTGCTGTTGTCCGTCGCTCTGGATCGTGCGGTGCATGTGGACGCCCCACTCGGGGCCGAACACGCGCAGGTTGTCCGCCGTGCCCACCGCATACGGAAACTGTGCGCCACCCTGGCTGAAGCTCGGCTGCGTCGTGTCCCGCACCGTGAGCTCGATCTCGACCATGAGCTGCTCGCCGTTCTCCGCCGCGACCGAGAGCTGCCGGTCAAACCAGGCGCCGAGCCGCTGTGGCACCATCACTACGGGGATCTCCGACTCAGTGATGGGTGTGCCGTCTCCACTGACCTTCTCGTCATCACCAGCAGCGTCATCGCTGGTCCCGCTGCCGCCCATGACCATGATACGGTCACCGTCTTCGTTGTTGACCACGATGATGCCCAGCGCGCCTCGTCGGGCCGCGTTCCGCGCCTTGCTCTCGAAGAAGCACACGCCGCGCGTCACGACGACGATCTTGCCCTTCACATGGTCGTTCGCGAGCCAGCCGCAGGCGTCGAGGGGCTTGGCGATCTCAATCTCCGCCATGGGGAACTTCTGCGAGCGCGCCAGGCGGTCCGTGAATCCAAAGCCCGCGCCGACACACGGGAAACTATACCGAAGCTCAGGTGGGTGCTCGCGTTGAGAAGAGACGAGCACGTTCAGGCGACAGCTACGCTCGACTGGGAGCGTGAGGTCGTGCTTCATCTCGTACACCAGGTGCCTGGTGGACTCGAGCTCGGCGTCCAGGTCGTCTTCCAAGTGGTGGCGCGTTGCAGTCTTGGTTAATATTTCTGTGGTGGCGCCCATATCGTCGTAGCCAAAGTCAAAATCGATCCGCTGCTGTTCTTTTCCCGAGGACACGAGCACGTGGACCGCGTCGCCGATCCCAGAGGACTCGAGCCACTCGCCCGTGTCCTCGCGCGTGAAGCGCATCGAGTGCTCGAGCTGGTCAATGCGGAACTGGCCAAACCGGGCGCCGCCGTAGATCGACTTGAACGACTTCTTGCCAAAGAACTCCTCGCGGTTCTCGTCCATGAAGCTCTTGACCCACGCGTGGTCCTTCGGGTCCGCGCTGCTGTCCATCTTCACGAGGTCGTCAATGCTCGCAGTCGTCAGTGTGCCGTCGACCTTGAACTTGCCCACAGTCTTGCCCAAGCGCCGCTCGAGCTCGGGCAGCCACGACTCGAGCGTGTCCAGGTTTCCCTCTCTCTTCTTTTCCTTCTGCTGCTGCTTGTGGCTCTGCGCCGACGTCGCGGTGGGCAATGCGTTCAGCGTCGTCGTCTTGAGCGAATTCGGAGACGTCGTGGCTGGCTGGCAGCGTTCGGTGCGCGCGACGGCCGCACTCTCGTAGACTACCTGGTAGTTGAGCAAATCCCAGAACTTTTGAGGCAGGCACTGTAGCTGCTTCATCTTGTACGCACTTAGGCCGACACCAGCAGGTACCGTTGTAGTTGTTGCTGATTCGACGCCACCATCCTCAGCTGCTAATGTTGTCGCTGTGGTTGTTGTTGTAGCTGCTACTGAACTCTGGTTGGCCGCCGCGAGCTGCTCGGCAAAGATGATCGGGTCTACGAGGCTCGCCGGCAGGATCGGGAACGGATGCGCCTCAGTGGTCATCACGTAATTGCCATTGCGGTAGAAGTGCGACGTGTCGAAAAGCAATATGAGGTACTTGCACGTCTCGGAGAGGAAGAATGACGGCATGTTATCCTCCTGCTCCTTGGTCTCAATGTCGGCGATCGTCGCGTAGCCGCACTTGGTCTTAGCGTGTTTCTGCAGTGAGTGTACAAAATGCGCGCCCGCACGCAGCCAGGACGAGTCCCCAGTCGCCTCGTGCATGTAGAACGTCGACTCAATGAGCTCTGGACGCAGAGGGTACCGCGAGCCTCGTCCACGCTGCGGCTTCCAGTCGAGCACGTTGAACTGCTCGGGGATGAACCCGAAATCCCGCCAGACGCGATAGAACGAGTTCATGGACTTAGTCGCCGAATGCAGGTGGCCCACCGACGCTTGCATGCCCGGCCAGAAGGCCGCGAGGTTCTCAAAGACGACGCTGCCGTGGCCACAGCCTGACCACATGGACACGTCAGCGTACCAGTCGCCGTGGAGGTTGTGCTGCAGCACGGCCGGGTACACGCTCGCGAACATCTCGAGCGACTCCTCGTCGTTGAACGTCATGTACATCTTGAAAAGGTACTCGTAAAAGCTGTCCGAATTGGAGCCGGGGCCGGAGATCGTCTCGGTCCAGTCGCCCGTCTTCGTGTCGATGTGTTTGCCCAGCAGTCCGAGCGACGACCGTCGCTGGTAGAGCGCACGCACGGCCCCACGCGCTGCGTTCGCGTACTTTGGGTCGCTCGTGAGCACGCTGAGCATCGTGAACTCCATGGAGAGCGAGCCGGCGCCAGCGGTCGACGCGATGGTCGTCTCACCCACGGGCACGCCCTTGCGCAGGTTCACTGTGCCGTACGGGATGCCCGTGGGCGTCTTGAACGCCGGCATGAGGCGGTCACCCAGATCGATTGCGAGCTGTAGCAGCTCGTTCTTGTACACGCCCGGCGGGTACAGCGCCAGCTTGGCGTCCACTGCGAAGAGATGAGCCGATAGCAGCCCGCCGAGCACGCGGATGGTCGTCTCAAAGACCGAAACCTCCGTGTCGAGGTCGAAATCTGCACGCGAGACCACGAGATTGACTGCGTGCTGGAACTCCTTGGCGTCCTGGAGGATCGCGAGCGTGTCGAGCGTGTCGATGAGCGTCAGCATCTGGATCTTGCCCAGTTCAAAGGTCTCCCCGCGGCACGAGATTGGCAGCAACGCGTCCAACGGGTACGCGTTATCCAGATAGCCATAGTACGCGTGGTAAAACATGTCCTTGACCGTCGCAGCCAGCACGAGGCGCTCTTCTTCGCTCACGCGCATGGACGCGCCCAGCACGTACTGGTCCTTCTGCATGAGTCCGCACGCCATGGGAGTGCACACCGTCATCGTGTACTGACACAGCGCCGGCTCTTGAATCTCCTCAATGTACGTCTCGTTCGCACGGTACACGCAGCACTTGTAGTTAATGTCGACCGCCCTCAGTTGCTGCTGTGGTATGGACGGATCCGCTGCGTCACACGCATCCCCACGCGCATACTGCTGCTGTGCATAGTAGCCACTGTAGTCCGGATTGCGCAGCCGCGAGAGGTTCTTGGCCGAGTGAATGCGCAGAACCTGCGGCGTCCCCGTGGCGTACCTTCCGAGCACGACGCTCGCCTCTTGTTCCCTCCCTGCTGCTCCAGCTGATGTTGGCTGATACCCCACGGGATGATACTGGCGCACGCTCGCGTCGACGCACCACTCGTAGTGCCACCAGTTGCCGGCCTCGTGGTATTTGAGGCACTGGACGCCGCTCAAGTGGCGTCGGAAGCGGTTCTTGAACGACTTGTAGCTCTTCCCCGAGAGCTCGCGCAGGCCGCTGAAGTGCATGATCGCGTCCTCATCGTACGCCTCGTACGCGTGTGCAGAGGGCGATTGGCGCGGCTGTTCGCACACTACGGGCGCGAGGAGCACGACTAGCAGCACCAACACGAGCAGCTGTGTGCGGACAGTGCGCGAGGGGCCGCTGGGGGCGGAGCGGCGGCGCATCGCAGAGCGCTCGCGTTGCTCTTCGGCGACGACGCTTGTCATGTTGCCACGCAATCATCGCATAAAATCTTTATGAAGGGCGAAACTGAAAAACCTTCGTAAATATAGAAAACCTTCATGCTCGAATATACACAGTGGGTTCAATAAACCCGCATAAAGGAGCGGATAATCAGCGTTTAATCGGATATGTCATGAAAGTGGATACAGACACAATCTAAGGCGTATTTAAGCGGAGATATACCCATCACAATAGAAGACCGTTTTGGCTGAGAGTGGGACAGTCTGGGAGGTTAGGGCAGTCAACTTCGACATAAAAAAAACTCGGATTCGCATGCTACGATGAGCGCAGACACAAAGAGCCGCGGGAGGCAACGCAGGGAGCCGACCTTGTGCGGCGGAATGGGACTTGTCATTGGTTAGGCGCCTGCCAACTCGCTAAAATCGAAACCCGCGGAGCGCAGCGGTGCCCAAAATCTCGGTCGAGAAAGCATGAAGAATGTCGGATATACTGTGGGACTTTGATGGTGTGATTGCACAATCTAAGACAGAATTTATCCGACTAATTACGAAACAGATATGTCTGTATCCTCTGTCTTGAAAAATGTATGGTTTTGTGTGGCTCTGTGTGGTTTGCCCCCGTTTCAACATTACACGCTTTTGGTTATCGCGCTCATTTCAGAATCGAGCGCGAAAAGAAGAGATGGAATCTGGAAAGCACAGCCGCATCGGCGACGGCGACGAGGAGACCAAGACTCCAAGCAGCAGCCTCCTGTTGACGCTGAGCCCACACGTGCGCAAGCGCACGGAGTTCAAGTACGTGATGTATATGCATCATAGAAATAGTGTGTCTATTTGTAACGTGTGCTTTTTTATGAATTGTTGTTTATGTAAGGAGTCGACGTACTTAAGCAAGTACGGACTGTAGAGCAGCCGAAGGACCGAACGAGATGAGCGTCGGCCTGGCGTAGAGCGAGCGAGGAAGCAAGTGTGGAGAGGAGTGGATCGGACGGGTGTGCTGCGGC